>PNEQ01021802.1:0-12962 GCA_003012365.1 Medauroidea extradentata | reverse complement strand
ACATACAGATTTACGCCAGTAGAGCCATCACACAGCTTGAAATACATGAAACGTTTTAATTATAATAGGAACACGATAAAGTGAAAACAGAGGTCCGGTCAAATTAAAAGAAAAACGGGGCAACTCACTCGACATGCCGCCGACCGCACGAACAAACAAAAAATAACATATTATCAAGCGAAACGCGGGGTAGCCTTGCAACTTACCGAGACACCAAAACATCTTGGAGTCCCGAGCGACCCAACATAAAACACAGCTGAAACTTACCGTTAATAATCACGACGACCGACGGCACGACGAGCGAGTGCCTAGAGAGGAGGGAACGACCAGTCGCCGAGCGTAGCCAAGAGAAGAGTGACGAGCCAGAGCCGGCAAGCCGACCGCGGCAAACAAGGTGGAGGGGAAGGAAGGGGAAGGCGGCCGAAGGGAGGGAGACCCGAGCATCTCCGACGAGAGCCGAAGATCGCCGAAGTAATAGTCCGGAACCAGACGGACCACAGTTCATGACGGGCTTCACACACGCGTGCTAGGCACTTGTAGAACAGTCACATGTAGGCAAAGCACTCATAACCAGAGCTGGTGGGCACCAGCACACTACGAACTAATTTACGACTCCCTGAACGACGAGATCCACGTATGTTAGGCAAGCCATGCAACACGAATTGTAAACGTAGGAATTATTTCACCTGCATTACAAAAATGCTGCTTTCTGTGAACAAAGCACTTGGTTATTCACGAACATTTCCATTAGACAAAAATGAACACGTATCCACAACATACGATAAAACCCCATTGAACATTTTGTTTTCACCACAGCTACTAATAAAAAAGTGGACACAACTACAACATAAATGCTAGCCACACTTATTTTAGAATAATTTTCCTTTTAAGCTTATAAATATGAAATTTCACTTCATCCTTTACATAAGCTCTGCACAGTTTGAGGTTACAAGAAACATAACCAAAACACTATATGGCACAAAAAATGAATCTCAAAACAGCATACTTAAGGTAACAACCTGATATTTTCGACAGTGATGTTTCCTATCTGAGTATGTTTCCTTCTTGAAGCAGTGAATAGTTCAATCCCTTGGTAAAAATTCCAGATAGCCTAGCATATTACGAGTTGTAACGCAGGCCCTAAATCCACGTCTATATCCCACTTCAACACATAACAAGCCACAGAGCAATACTTGGTTTTCGGTATCTCCCGAAAACTAAAACAAATTACACAAATTTCTGCAACAAAAATCTTACATCGTCTTAATAAACAAATACGTATATTTCGAAACATTCAGCGAACGACCCCGCCATTTGCCTTCGACAACGACGGTTACACAACGCTACACCCTCAGAATGTAATTACAGTGATGGAACTCTTATATAAAATATAATAAACAAAATGTATGTCGTAGATATTAGTCTTACATTTTAAAATAGTAAATATTATTATTTTATTTAAACATAATACATATAATTTTAGTTCATAAGTTGTCAGATTTTAGAACCTCTCCTTCGGCAAAGTCCGGTAAGGATTCGTTTTTCCTATGTATAAGAGTTGACAGGGCCCGTCTGTACTAGTACTTTATTTATTCTATGGTTACGTTGATTTTTTTTTTTAAATCTGTTCCTAACATTGAAAATACATAGGTTTGAGATAGAGGCAATCCTTGAATAAATGTACTTTTAAAGCACCAGACACTAATTACAGAAACCTAGAATTAATTGTCCTTACTTTTGGGTGGTGTTATAAATATACTGATAAAAATGTATCACATTAATGAGCAAGTGACAACATGTTGCACTTTATGAAGACATGAGCCGAATGTTTTCAGTTCTGCTAGTATCAATCTGGCAGCTGCCTATAACAGCATGATATCAGTTTCTCCTCGCCCTCCCCTCCTGCAACAGGACTAGGGAGCTCAGACGCCAACTTAACTGTCGACCATAGTACATCATGCACTTTGAATCCCTTGTTCTACCGTGGCCCATCGGATATGCTTGAGGTTCACACCAAGTGCCCGTACCTAAACTGAAATCTTACAGTGAAGAATCTCTTCGTCATGTCCAATTTTTTTTTATTTTATTTATTTATTTTTTTTTACTTAATGCTCGTATACCATCATCACCATATTCCTAATTTATTCTTTGCCATCTTTCTCTGGCCAGATCAGGCATGCAGCCAACCTCACAGCCCCAAACATAAGTACTTCATAGCTACAAACATCACAGAATAATGTTCCCCTTGCATGCAGGATTGTCTGAATCTGAAGTTAAGGCAAGGCTCAATTTCAGTCACCATTTGATATTTATTATTTTTCGCTTTTTTAAATTTCTAAGAAGAAAAATGTTAAATCCATTATTACACTGCAAATTCTATTTACTTTGCACTACAGTACAGACATGGTAATTGAGTTAGTAATGTCTATAGTTAAGTTACTATCAGTCGGGCAAAATATCAACATAAAAAAACTGCCACACAGATTGCGGCATCGTTATAAGTTAACAGCTAAATCACAGTGTCTGTACTGTAGCACAAGGTAAACAGAATTTGCAGTATAATCACATATTTAACATTTTTCTTATTAAATTAATAAAAAAAATGCAACAAATAATAAAATTTAACATGATGACAAACAGAGTCTTAACATTAATTAATAGAAAAGATGCGACAAGGTCACTGTCACCAAAAAAAAAAGGTATTCCCCCACCACCAAGAAAAACCTGAAATGACGCTCCTGATGGAATAGAGGGCCAACTTCATAGTTACAAGCATTATTTTTGAAAACTTTAGGCTCGCATGTCAAATCACAGACAAAAGTGCTTTGATTTGCTTACATCTTCAACAAGCAGAGCGTGTGTGCGCGCGCGTGTGTGTGTGTGTGTGTGCGCGTGTGCGTGTGTGTGTGTGTGGAAAAAATGAGGTCTTGAGTGTAGAAAACAGTCTGTGAATGCAGTGACAAAGTGTAAACACAAATTTAGTAAAGAAATAAAAACACATTCTACAAATGCTAGTGTTTATTAGTAACCACTCAAATAAAAATATAATGAAAAAATTAACAGTTATCTATTACATGACAGTTTTATTAATAAATTCAACAAAATACAGTACAATCCACTACTCGGTTTTGTCATATACCTTGTAAATGTTATCCCAGAAACTCATTCGAGATTTTTCAATTCCATTAGATATGCTAAGAGTAGCATTAATATTCAAACAGTGAGTATTTGCAACAGTATTAGCTGGCCATTTGATGTTTAACCCAGCATCAGGAATTCTGAAACAATGAAAAACGCCAAAATTCATGACGATTTCAGCTCTACTATAGACCATGAAGCTGTCACAGTCAAAGTCACTCAAAACTCAAAAATAAATTTTTTGCTTGTGTGTAATACTTCTAGCACGCCCAAGGCGATAATGATTCATTAAATAAAAAAAAATCTAATATATACAGGACTGTATACAAGAATATTGTACCACGTCACATATCAATAGGATTGCAAAATATAACTCAGTGTAAATTATTTCTCAATTGCCATATTTGTTGTCCAGATCATCTGCCTTGAATTTTTTACAACTAAGTTTTCCCTGTGGTAATTACTTAATTTTATCCAATAAAAAACTAAGAAATTATTTATGTAAGCATCATAATGAAGCAAAGAACATCTCAACGATTCTGACTTCAATTGAAATACACATACTATAAAGATAAATTTCTTTAAAATATTTACTAAAACATGCAGACAGACAGAGATGCACATGTACTTACTGATTAGTCCTTGCAGGTGGGAGAACACACACCACAGATGGCCAACAAATTTGTATCAAGCATTTAAGTTAATACTTGTTCAATTTCTCATTTCATTCCAAGGAGAAAGAAAACTACTTTGTATGGATAGGGTTTTTTTTAATGAGGTTGCACTGTAATTGTTTAAGGAGTTTTCATGCGTTATTACCATAGAGGTAATATACAGTAGAGGGAACATGACGTCACAAACGTGTATCCAACATGGTCTCGAGAGTTTGATGTCGTTTATTTATGTTTTCTCGGCGTTAAAATGCAGTCGTGTTGTTTGAAACTCATGGCGTACCTTCCATAATATATATTTAGTCACGTGGTGTCACCAAGATCTCTGTTCAAAACCTTATAGTAAGTATGTAGCTAATATTTACTTTTTACTAAAAAACAGCTGGGTTAAGGAAAACAGTAACGTCGCAGACATTGTTTACATTTGTCGTTCTTAAATTTCTACGCAATTATACTATGCGATAATATGGTTGTATGTTCTCCGTAGTAAATTTATTCATATGGTACCAAATTAATACAACATGGTTGTGATTACTAAGCAATTATTATATTTTATCTCAATGTTATTTTAAATCTCCCGCGCATATTTCACTAAAGTCACGTGACACATGTTGAACACACAATTTCGTACACAGCTGTATAGAGGATACTCCCTCTACCCTATATTTACTCTAAGGTTATTACTTATTATTAGCAACAACTTGAAAACTTACCCAGTTTTGGCAAAATTTGTCCATATAGACACCATACGTCGTTGTGTGATCATCTCAGGTGAATTGGCTGCAAAAGGTTTGGTGACTGCTGTATAGTAGAAGATATAGCTTAGCTCGTCAGTGTGACTTGGACCTGAAATAATTTTATGTTATACACAAATGCTATGATAACCATATATTAAAAAAAAAAATAGTAAAGGTAAGAACTTTTCCTTTGAACTAAAACAGTTATTTTAATGATGGGTCATTTGTGAATAATTCATTCATCATTGTGGCTCCTGCACCATCCATCAATTCTCCCCTTTTTCACCAGTAGACTTACTTATCCCATACTGGGCAGTTGCAACTAAACCTCGTATACCAGCTACAATGCAAACATTGCAATGCAGAGTATGTACATAGGCCTCACCACCTACACATTCTGACAAAAGAATGAATGGTCATAGAGCACACACAAAACAAGCAACGGCCAGTAAAAGTAAACCTACTTGACAAACCAGTCGCAGCACATGCTCATTACTAAGGCGCTGGGAACCAGCCCATCAGTACACTACTAAATCTCGACAACCCCCAGGTCTCAACATTAGAAAATTGCAACTGTAGCACCAGAATACCACTACACCCCCACTTTTTTTTTCTGCCACACCCTATTTCACTCTATGGCCGCAAGGTTAACCTACCAAGCTTCTACTGCCGCCTGATCAAGCTGGTCTAACCAGCGAAATGTCGCACCCATGCAACAATGTGTGTGAACCTATCAAGAAGTACCACTCTTTAAGTAACTCAATCTTCTGGCTACTTATTTATTTAAATCATTATTTAATTAATCAAACTTGTTCTTGCATCACAGATGGTTAAAAAATTACTTTACTTGAAAAATATATTGTTAACAAAAATGTTTTTGGTTTTTTGATAGGTCCAAATGTGTCACCTTCAAATTTATGAGAGCATTGATTTTAAGAGGTCACTTTAAGGAACCACGAGGCTTCATAAAATTGGGTCCCGACTGTATAAATAAAATGTGGATATCACGTATGGCCTTTATAATATTTTTTTTATGAAGTTGTGATAAATAAAATTATAAAAAAGCCACAGATGCCCCATACTTGAATATGGGTTCAAGATTTGGAAAATCAAGACAAGGATTTGGGTGTGGATTCAGAGTTGAGATCCAAGATCCGGTTGTATTCACATTTGAAAACAAATGACATTTGTACCATTGTGACATAAAAATCAGTAGCATGGCTTGTTACACCAAAACATTTTGTATTGTGCTTTAATATTAAAATCAGCTTTCTAGCACCATTTCCTGTTTTTTTTTAAAAGTAAAAAGCACTTTCATTTTCTTGGCTGTAAAAGACCACGTAGGCAATAGGGTACTGGTACCTACTCAGTATGATTATCAGTAAAACATTACAAATGAACTCTTATTTCTGCTCACACTGATTTCATGTGTATTTCACAAAATGCTGGGTTTTAAAACAAATAAACAGATTTATGTTTAACAGTCTCGGCAGAAAACCAGCCAACATCACTACAAGGTGCTCAGCCAATCAGGAGAGTACTTGCCTCTCATTGGCCAAGAACCCAGCCAATCACAAATGCCTTGGCCACCATTGGCCAAGCAGCTTAGACACCCTCCAGGCTATATAAGCCCAAATTTTCTAGCGAGCTTCATTCGCATCTTGGTGTTCTGACCAGCTGTGTCTCAGCCGGAAGACGGGGATAGATTGCAATCCCCGAAACGTTGCATTTTTTTGTTGGTTTGAACTTGTGTCGTCTACTGTCTTGTGTTTGTTGTCCATTGTTCACTGTTTTTTGTCTATTTCCATCATTTTTCATATTGGGAATCTGGTTCTATATTTGTGTCTGTCTTCTGTGTCTGGGTGTTGTTGTCACGATATTCGACTGAATTCTATCTCCAGAATTCTTTGTTGTCTATAGTAAAAATTTTTTTGTTATTTGTCATCCAACACAGGTTTGATCAGCAAAAATATGAGCAATCACGTACATCCACAAACCAATAAATTCTAATTGTAAACTCCCATTGCAACAAACATTTAAAAATCTCACTATCTTGAAAATACAAGTTTTACAAATTGTATACTGTTAAAAGTGAGATACTCGTTACGACCATCCCGTTTTTGTGACCCTTTTTTGAGAAATCGTGAAAAGTTCTAGTAAAAATAGTAATAAATTCAAGGAAAATCTGCTGAAAAAACAAATTTGTCCACTTATTGATAATCTGTGTTGCTTTTTCCTTGGCGAGTGCTGTATTGTAAGAAACACATGGCTAAAATAGATAATAGCCCTCTTGACTGTCCACACCAGCCAATACACATTCGCTCCCACCCACCACCCCTCCCACCAATAGACAGATTGTGTTTGTGTGTACGCATCAACTGCTATGCCGCTTATAGTCTACGACACAGCTGTAGCCAAATGGCCTCCACCCCTATAAGTGTTCAACAGTCACATGCAACTTTTATTCCTTCTGGCCGCAAAACAGAGCGTCATTGTATTCCCCTCCCACTCACGGCCCTTGTCATTGTTTCCCTGTGATTATGGGCCGGCCTAGGGGTTGGGGTGAAGAGACGACACGTTTCTTATTTTTCCCTCATAACATCACAGAAAAAAAAGTTCAGCATGTAACTTGGTCCACAAAAGAAGCAAAAAAGAAAACAATCAGGCGTTAGCTCATATTTTTTTCTCTAGCTTCACATCATGTTGCGTGGAAGAATTGAGCTCAGACAGTACCTACCTACTGTAGGGAGCTGACCAGGCACGGCAGAGATGCAGGATGGTGGTTAGGGCCGCACATATCTCTGCTTGTCCCACCCCCAGCCACATTTCTGAGTCTTGCCTTCTCAGCTCCAGAGAGTACTCGACCTTGACAACTTCCACTGTGTTACTGATCACTTGGCACATGAGGCATGTGGATGTGCTGCAGTGTAAAAATAAAAACGACCTACGTGAATGCAACTAATCCCATCGCCATTTGTGACAATTGGGCTGATGAGGTTTTTGTTTTATGCTTGTTCAACAGGGGAGAGATAAGAGCGACAGCAACCAGAGTGCTGAGAACCACTTCGCTTCTATCTACAGTGCAGAGTATTAAACTGGTGCACAGTGCCATAGCTTTATGATTTAAGTGGTGAGTAATCGAGTCGTTATTTTATACGTGCCAGTAACTCGAGAAGTCCGCTTTTAGCCCTTTTGAGGGGCTCTAAATTCACGTTTCTAATTGGCATACTAGTTTTCCAACATTATAGACTTTTTTTAAATGTTTATTGTTTAACAAATGTGTTTATCGATATTACTTAAAATCTTATAATGGAGACACACTGCAACAGTTTGTGTGCAACAATAAAAAAATAGACCCAACTGCTGTACTGAAAGGCTTTAAACCATTGCAATACACTTTCACATAAATAATACAAGCTGTTCCATTGGTGTGGTCCTTCACATCAGCCAAGCAGTATTTATTGAGCGCGCACAGGCAACTGAGAGGGAGACAAACCAAGGCCAGACGGCCACTCTCCGCTCCCCTATCCTACACAACCAGAATAAGTGTGCAGCACGGCTGCACCATTATGCGTGTCAACGGCACATGGGGTTATTAACTAAGTCAACGACTTATGACATCTTTATAATAAAATCTCATTTAGTAAATTAACTTTTCAATAATAAATCATATGATTTTTCCATGCTAAGTCAATGGAAATAGGCATGTTACTCTGTGTTTATACAGTTTTTTTGTGATGACAGACTGAAGATTGCTTTTTAGAGTATAATTTTTTATGGAGGCACCTGACTTTTGAAATTATTTGTATTTAAATTAAAAATAATTTTTTACACGAGGAATGACTAAATGCCCAAACTTTATGCGAAAAATGGCAAATTTTTATGTATAGGGTATTGTGTGGGTCAGAATCAGCCCAAAATGTCCCTATTCCTTTATTATGACAGTACCGTTTTTATAACCCTTGTCCCGGAAACCGTGCGGGGTTGTAACAACGGGATTCTACTGTATTGATTTTGGTATTAATTTTGTTACAGCATTTTTTTCATTGTGTGTTGGTTATTTATCAGTTACGTGCAGTTTCATATCTGCATGTAATAGCTTTCCAGTATCAGGTTTTGTAATCATAGCAATTACTTTGGAATGAGTGGCACTGTTTAGGAGATTACACGATAAGTAAACTGTTTTGTGTTGGAGAAAGACATGTGGGAAACACAGAGAGAAAAGCCTAGTTTTTGTATGCAGTTACATTATGTAAGGCAGTCCGTGAATGGCTAGAGTGATCATGTGACTTCAACAGCATGATCAAAGCACATGAAAGTGGAAGCGCTTTAAGCATTACTAATAAGTCATCTGTACCCATCGCAGTGTTACAAACTTTACTCTCCCATTTATTTGACTTATACTTTCTTTGTTCGAATGCAATGCCTTTGCTGCATTTTGTATATTTTTTCTTGACACCTTCAAAATATTGATAAGGAGTTCCACTATATTTTAATTTTAACAAATGCATTGAAGCCTTTTGCTGTATATTATTATGTAATTACCATATATAGGTGTAGTGGAGCCATGAACACGTGACACTCCTAACTTTCCATCATAGCTGAACAAGTAGTTATATACTGGGGAAGATGAGTGACGAATGATGTCCATTGACATTTTGTAGACTCCCTTCACAAACATTATGTCACTCTCCATCTGTGAAAAATTACAATTCTATTAATACACACACACATGTGTTTCAATATACATGTTTTCACTCTCTCATTAACACCTGTTTTTTAAACATGCATATAATTGCATGTATAAGCACACAAAAAAAATTAAACTTTTGTAAGCATTCAGCTTATCTTTCATCAATATATAATGTAATATCATGCTCCAAATTTGCTGGAACTACTTATTTTAGCTAGTTGAGAGATGAGATTGACGACGCCGACTATGTCCCACTTTGAAATGGCGGCATTATGACGTGGGGTGCTAGGGGGAAACATACAGATGACGACGACACTGACTTGGTAGGTGAGTCGGACGGGATGTAGGTGACAAAGTTAAGGGAATGGACCGCTAGCAGGGAGAACTAAGATGAGATAGATAATGGGGAAAAGGGTACACGGCAGAAGATGCGGAGGAAACCCCCTTTGATGATAATCCCAGGGTCGACAGGCCGACAACCACAGGGCAGGCTATGTACCAATGGATTTTCACACCCTCCAAACGACAGATCTTCTGAAACTTGTTAGGGCTAGTCTCCATACCACAACACACTCAAATGTACATTACACGTCACTAGGGATGGGGTGAGCAAAACCACTACTCTTAAATTAAAGACGTGAATTAGTGTACTGGTATCTGAAGAAGGCCAATGCCAGTTAAGCGGACCTGAAGCACAAACCTCTCCAGTAGGTTGCGCGGCAAAACAGAACTAGGCTGGCAGTGTACTTAAAAGTGTAGATTTAAGGCCCTGTACACGACGTCTGGCAGGAAGTGAGGAGCCTCGGCGGAAAAAAAAAACTGTTCTGGGAATTAAAAACCAAACTATTGAAACTAAAAATAACTCGTGCAAAACTGATGAAGGACCCGGGGTAGATGAGACGTCAATCCCCTCCACGCGTCAGATTCCCACTAACTAACACAGCGTTCAGTGTTGCCAAGCCAGCTCTGCAAGGGCAGGGGGGGGGGGGGGGCTGACGTGCGGTGCAAAGTAGTTCACATACAAAAATACTTAATAAAACAAAGTTACACAAGACAAAAGACAAAATGGACAATGGAAAAATATTAAAAACGTAGCAAAACATTATTACTGGTATTCTGAAATGTCTTATGTTGGATTATTGTTCCCTGTTGCATCATGTTCAAGTGGAAGGATACAAAGACATAGCATAGCTGATGCAACACTGACGCAACTGAATAATGGTGACTAAAAATTACAAACAAAATATGAAACCACATTTTCAAAAACATTAAGACAAAAATAACACACTTAAAAAGCATAAGAATGTAAATGTATTTTCTGTGCACCCAGGGCAATGCTGTATTTGTGTAAATTAGTGATGTGTGAAAAACATACATAATAAACAAAAACACTGAAACTATTAAACAAAAACACTTAAATTTACAATTATACTAAAGAAAACACAACACACACAAAAACCTTGTCACACATTCTTCCCACCCCCCTTCTCACGGCACTGGGCGGTGAAGGGGGTTTCCTCGGGAGTATTAGGCAGTGTGACAGACGGACTATGGGAAGGGGCGTGTTTGAACACGCGTCAAGATTTTCTATATTTTTCTGTGTTACTAGATTAAAAACTTGTTTCTGAAGACATCAGCAAGAAGTAGTGTTTCTAAAAACTGACAAATCTCCTCTTTTTGGATATTGGTTTTTATACAGACATTGCAATTAAAACATTATTTTTTAAACTCATTTGTTTACACAACTGGCACACACATGTAGGACCACTAGCCATCCTGGTTGTAAAGTTTAGTGCAAGCTATTCTAACGCTCTTGTAGAAATTGATATAACATAACAAATTTCCACAAATGAACACAAAACACTCCCTACATTAAATATTTAAATTGTTATGCAATGAGTAGGCCTATGTTAATTATTACGACTGTTGAAATCATTAGGTCACTGAAGACGATATTCAGGACTAGTCTCTTATGTATTATATGAGTAGAAATGAAGAACGGCAATGTGGATGTAATGGTCACAGTCTGTTGCGTGAAACAAAGATTGTTGCCATAGGGATCTGTATTGAAAATTATTGCTATTTTTAGTTGTGCTAAACACTTTTGCCAACTTCATTATTTTGGAGTAAACTAAAATTGCATATCTGCATGATAATTTTCGTAATGAGTCATAAAAACTTTCCATCAACAAGTTTGCCAACTCTCTGTATTTTGATGACGATACAGTGATAGATGTGATTATGGGCAAATACCGTATTTGCCGGCATATAGGACGACCCAGCATATAAGATCATTCATGGTTTTGAAGGTACGAAATGTTGAAAAAAAAAAGTAAATTATTAATTTTGAAATATCCGACAGAAAAATTTTTTTCCTTTGCCAGAAACACTAAAAACTTCGTTTAAGTATTTTTAATGCATTTATTACCGTTATATAAACATAATGAGACACATAAATGAACAACATTGGCTACTACTGCCCTCCGGGCACCCAAGAGCCACGGAAATGCAATGCAGCGGCTGGCGACATCATCAGTTGCCGGCAGCTGTGCTAGATTTTGCCACGCCGGACTAAGGCACACCGCACACTACATGGTAACGCCAGGATACAACAGTTGCTTGCAAGGTGATCACATTCCTGTGCGCTGTTGTTGCCTGCCAGCCTATCACTAGACAGTAGACACATGGATGTGTGGTACGGTATCTAGATCCTTGTTTTCTCCGCTCGAGAGTTTTGTGCTTGTAGACAAAGGATCTAGGCACGCGCTCCAGCTGCATCGATCGCGCTTCGCTTTTACTTATTTTTTTTTATTTATTTATTTTCATTCCATTGAGCCCTCTTATGGTACCAACCACTAGGCTGTGGAAGATGTCAAGTCATCGCTGCGAGATAAACGTGACCTATGCTATGAATGGCGCTTATAAAAATTTTGTACCGTAAATTTTATTAAAAGAAATGGGGCACTTGTTTTCATTTGTGACGAAAATAGCAATTCCTTGAAACATCATACATACAACTCCACAGCTTACAGCATAACTTTCAAACGAATTTTAGGTTACCAAAAATTTTTACACCTTCATATAAGAAGAGTAGCAATTTTTGAAGGCCAAAAATATGTAAAAAATAGTTGTCTTATATGCCGGAAAATACAGTTTTGTTATAAGTGTAATTTTACATTAACATTTATAGCCATGACAGTTAAGTTTAAAGAAATGTTTGTCTACCAAGCCTTTTAAAAGAATGTAAGTAAAGTGTTACTTTTTTATTGGTTGTTAATAAAAAAAAACTAGTTTACAGTGTTTCTTATAATGTTTAACTTCATATCTTACGTTATGTGTTTACAGTACTGTAAAGCACCCGGCTTTCCGTGTCTTAAAAATTTTGCAATTTAATTAATATAATAGTCATTTCACTTCATTTAGATGTTGCATCCTTGATTGTTATTTGTGATGACTGCACCCTATTTCAATTAACACCCAACTGCGTGAGCCTACCCATGCCTCCAACTTGGTAAGGCCCATTCTACGTTTCCAGCTATGATTAAAGAGGTGTTTAGCCATCTGAAGAGAAGAAAAGTGATTAGATAAGGTCACCCAGTCAAGGTTGCATGAGCAGCCCCACATTCTGCGTGTGTTGTGCCAAGTTCATTGTTGCATTGCCACCCAACATTTTTTTTGTTGTGTGCTTACATAAAAAATTATTACTTCAAGCTTACCAGGATT
>PNEQ01021801.1:0-12963 GCA_003012365.1 Medauroidea extradentata | reverse complement strand
GGACAGGTTCTGACAGGTGCAGCAGTAATGATGGCGAAGAGGGGAAAGGGGCGGGAAGTGAGCTGGGACAGGTTCAAACACGTGCAGCAGCTCTGCTGTGAAGAAGGAGAAAGGAGGGGAAGTGCAATGACCGTTCAAGGTCATGTGATGCAGGAAGAGAAGCTGGGTCAAGTTCTGACAGGTGCAGCAGTAATAGTGGTGAAGAGGGGTAAGGAGGGGAGAGGGGAAGGTACTGTAGATAACTGCATGGTTATACAAAATTATAGTCAGTTCCCTGCTGGATGCCGAAGAGGTCGGATGCTGTCCATCATGCCTGGGAGATGTGCAAGTAAGTGTCATAATTAATTACTGAATTTATCGGTTAAATCGATCGGGTATAGATTCGAGAATGTAGGATAATTGATTGGTTGAATCGAAAATTATTAATTGTTTGAATTGATCGGTAATCGATCGGGTATTGTTCAATAATAAATAATAACGATTGATTTTACATTTTAGTTATTAAAAGTATTAGGGGTTATGTTGATCGGGTATGGGGCGCAAGAAATTAAATAATAAATAATATAGATAGATTTTACATTTTTAGTTATTAAAAAAATATTAGTGGTTATGTATACATGTATACTGCATATCATGTGAACCTTACGAATGTCGAGCCGAAGGTTGCCGAGCATGGCCGAAGATTGCCGAAGGTTAACGAGCTGGGCCGAGCATACCCGACGTATTTTATTAACTAAATAATTGTTATTTAAAATATTTTATAAAAAATGTTTTTATTAAGTAGTCTTTTTATTAAAAAGATTTTATTTTTATTAAATTAATTTTTTAATGCATGTGGGGTTAGGATGGAATGCGAAATCAAAAAATTATTGGAAGACTCGGAAGAAACCTCCAAGAACATGGTCGGAACAAGATGGTGGAATATTTAAACTTTTTTTTTTAATTTTTAATTTTTTTAAAATTTTTAAATTAATTTTGTTTAATTTTTTCGAAATTGTCGTCATTCAAGATGGCGGTCGGAAACAAGATGGCAGCATTTTTAAACTTTTTTTTTTAATTTTTAAATATTTTGGAAATTTTTAATTTTTTTAAAATTTTTTCGAAATTGACGTCATTCAAGATGGCGGTCGGAAACAAGATGGTGGGCGGAAACAAGATGGCGGCCGGAAACAAGATGGCGGCCGGAAACAAGATGGCGTCGGGGTGTCGGGTTACAGGGGTCAAAGGTCAAGGTCATGGGGTCAAAGATCAAGGTCAAGGTCAACCACACAACCACAGCCCCCAGCCCCTGTCCCCGGACCGGCATTTTCCTTCTACTTAAACGTACATCCAAAATTTAAATTGTTTTAATTACTTATATATTTGTAAGATATATGGTTTGTTATAGACAGTATACATTCACTGTGGATATATTTTACGGCGATGAAAATTTTTCAACTGGTATGATTTTTGTATAGTGACATGCAAATATCCTAATTTGCATAAAATGGTTTTACACTAGAAAAACCAAAGTGGCTTACAGAAATGAAATAATTCATACTAAAGAACAGTGTCACGGAGTACACCGAGACATGCATAAAATAGCATTGTACTTTATTCAATATTTTTACAAACTTAGAGTACTCCCATTTATGATTTCCAATTCAGTAATTTTTAAATTCAAAATAAAGATCATTTAAATTATTAAACATGTCTTAACGTATCCCGTGACTGTGTTCTTCAGTGTTAATTATGTCATCTCGATAGATCAGTTGGTATTTCTATCTAGCATAAAACGGTTCTATGCACATTTGAACATTGACACGCTACTATACAAAAACTATGAAAGTTATAATATTTTCATAACTGTAAAAATAGTAAAGTGTACATCAACATAAAAAACCAAATCTCGCACTAACATAAAAATGACTAATACAATCGAAATTTTCGGTCAACCGCCCTCTTAAGTGGGAAAAGAAATGTTATGAGTATGTGTATACATGTATTTTTGAGAAAGAAAACTCTTAGTAGTTCATCGTTTACTAAGTACTGAATCAAATCGGCACGAAGGTATTCAATCAATATGGGCTCCACCGAAATTAACAAAAAGTCGATGGTGTCGTGCATATAGGTACGGCAGGGGACAAGACTACCGCTTATTCTGTTAACGACTTAAAAGCCTAGTTCACGATTGAAATTTTTATAACTTACTAGTTGTACTTAAGGTCTAAATGCACTCATTTCAGTAACGATAGGAGTTCAAGGTGTTAATAATTGAATTAGTACTATTAGCTTTCTCCACTTTTTCTCTTTTTCACAAAAACAAAGTTAACATGGACCAATTTTATATGACTCGAGCAGAAATGTTATTCTTCCGACTTTTCAAAATCGTCTTTAGGAGCCTATAAATTTCATCTCTTCTTCCAATTACTTACAGTCAGTTGTTAAGTGTACGAGGATTGCGTTTTTTTAATATAATATAGGCCTACTGTTGGCAAAAATTTCACTTCATAAAGTAAGTACATATATGTAAGCTCCCCGCTATAATAACAACATCGAATTACTACAGCGGTTCTGTGATCGGCCATTTTTATTTTACTTGTACTTAAGACAGCGGCGCATCCAATGGTTGGGGGAGGGTGAGGGTTGAAACATCTCCTGTAAATTAGAGAAAAATTTCTGCACAAAGGTTATCCATCTGAATGGTAATTTTACCGTTGTACTTACACTTGGGGACTTAGGATTTAAAACTGTAATGCTGTAAGTGACAAATCTTACATGAAAACGTCGATAGGGAGGGTGGAGGCCAGTCACCCCTCCTTTACCTTACGTGAACTACTTAAATAGCATAATTTTGCACCTAGAAATATTAATTTTCACGAGGAGGGCCTCCGGACCGTCCCTTTAATTGGGAGGGTGATAAGGGGGGGGGGGGTTGACGTTATTTCATAACATACTCAGGTTCGAGAATTTCCCCCAAAATGCCCAAATACAAACCCAGTTAAGCCTTGTCTAACAGCCCCCGAACTAAAACCTTCGGTGCGTCCCTGAATTAAGCCGTGAATATAACCATTCCTTAAGTACATTTCCACTTTCGAAAATTCGCCGATGCATAAATAACCAACGTGTTCGGAAAGTCAGCTCATCGGGGTCACTCGTTGTAGAACAGTACGTTATCATCGGTGGATGTTGCAACGTGTTCCCGAAAAAGCGGCAGCCAAGAATGCACTCGACCAACATACGACTTCCGCACAACCATAATACTAATATCTCTGAACCCATAGAGTCATAGTTTAAGCATACGTCATAATGATGCTGCCATTCAATTGTAAACCCAGCTTAAAAGTCACCCTGGCTATACGCACGAAGCAGGCCATGTCGCTAGATACGCTGGCTGCAGTGGCGAAGTCGTTGGCTGCGGTCAAGCTGTTGGTGGGCTTCACGGAGACCATGTTCACGGGGATCCTGAGTGTGTAGCTGACCGCCTGCACCACCTGCAACACACCCAGAGCAGCAAGTGATACTGCGCTGTAGCTGGTGTGAATACATCTACAAAATTATCAGTCAGAAGTAAGCAATCGTACTACACAGTAGCGAGATTATCTACAACTTAAGTACAACCAATAAGATCAAACTTTGAAATTTGTATTTTCGGTGGTATTGATTATTACGAAGGGTAGTCTATGGATAACAATTCAAAATATAATAATGTGGACGTAATAGTAACGATACGTGTAAACGATGCTCCACCTGTAACTTATTTACAACTGAAAATTTCAATTGTCTTGCAAAATAACATTTAACTCATCAAAAATACACACTTTTGAGTCTGGCGTATATTTTGTAGGTAAATCAAGATGGAGCTTTCAAGTAAGGAAAAAACGTCATCATGGAAACACTCACTTTTCTGTCATTGGTATAACTTAACGCTTTCCACTACTGATCTTAAGTAGTAGGCAGTTGTTGTTCAACTGTGTACGCTTCGACTTTAACAAATACAATGGGGCAAAATTCTACTTTCTTCCACTTAAGTCTTAATGCTCAGTTTTTAATTATGTAAACAAACGCTTTCAGGCTGGCTTTACAAATGACAGAAATACAAAGGAACATGCTCTGTAAGATAAGGTACGGTTTGTTCATTCCCTTCGCCAGGTTTGTCCGATCACCAGGTTATGTATATAAGATAGCAAAAAGTTCTTGAATACCTCTAGCAGAAATTTTGCTCTGTCCAGGCTAAACTCGTGTCGTGACTTAATATAAACTCCTGTACGACGTTCGGAGTAAAGTGAGCATTAAAAATGTAACCTTTGAAAAATATAACAAGCCATTACTGCATATAATTCGACATGAACTATAGCTCCCTTACTACTTGTATGGTTGACAGCGAAATTAAGTAATTTAATTCCGTCTGTTTTGATATTTAAATTCAACAATACTGAAATAAATCAACTGAAATTGACGTAACTGTATTTTATATAATTTGTAGACTATTTTATATCAAACGGCATCGATTCACACTGACTGCACATTTCGTCCTACGCGCGCAAACATTAAGTGATGTGTCCAGAGAGGTTAGACATTTTCCGGCGTCAGCCATTACGCGCGGAAAGATACGAATTGGCTGAAAATAGAACTTAAGCAGGGTTTTTGAGTGCTCACTTTATCCCGCCCGAATCGCCCATAATAAGTTAATTGCACTTGTTAAGATACATTTGAATAACGAAATTACACTGCACAGAGATGTAAAAAGGAAAGGTAACTTAACAAGTAGTTAGACAACAACAACAACTATTATTGAGATAAGTGCTAGTCATATTAAGAAAGTTAACATTCTGTACTTAGGTACGTTTACTGAGTCATGTGATCAAATTTGTTCAGTCATCAAGTTTACCTACAAACCTACAAGTAATTCAGGGTCACATGATATCGGACGAATTACAACTCTCCTCAAATTACAAATTGAACGCTTCAGCATAAAAGTTTGCCGTAAATATGCTAATTTCGTGACTTTATACTACAAAAATTTTCACAGAAGGCACGATAACGACATCGTTACAGGCATAAAACTA
This sequence comes from Medauroidea extradentata, assembly GCA_003012365.1. NCBI lineage: Eukaryota > Metazoa > Arthropoda > Insecta > Phasmatodea > Phasmatidae > Medauroidea > Medauroidea extradentata. The sequence continues at coordinate 7,915 of PNEQ01021801.1, read as the reverse complement.
GACAACATAAAGACGCCACAGGAGAAAGATTAGACGACACAAAGACGACGTCACAGGCAAAAGACTAGACGACATAATGACATCACATGCACAAGACTAGACTACACAATGACGACGTCACTGTATTAAGACTAAACAACATAAAGACGTCGAGATATGCACAGGAATAGACCACACAATGACGTCGTCACAAGCGTAATAACGATGTCACAAACATAGAACTAGACGACGGAATGACGACATCACAGGCACAAGACTAGACGACTCAATGACGACATTAAAGGGAAAAGAATAGCCAACAAAATAACGACGTCACAGGCATAAAACTAGACGACACAATTACGTCGTTACAGGTACAAAACTAGACGACACAATGACGATGCCATAGGCATAGAACTTGAGCACATAATGACATCGTCACAGACAAAACTCACACGATGTCATATTCACAAGACTAGACGACACAACGATGATGTGACAGACACAAGATTAGACATTACAATGACGACGTAGAAGGCAAAAATCAAACGACACAATGACGAAGTCACAAGCACAAATCTAGACGACACAATGACATCGTCATAGGCATAAGTATCGATGACATGACCACGAAGGTTCAGAAGAACACAGTATATTTCCTTAGTTAAGTTTAGTGAAATTGTGCTGCTCAGCCTACATATGTTTTTGATATACGCCTATGTATTGCAATTGAACTGTGGAACACGCTGCAGATGTTTTAGGGGTCCGTTTCAGTCGCCACACTGAATGTTATTATTTTTAGCTTTTTTGGAATTCTAAGAAGAAAATTATTAAATGTGCTACTATACCTCAAATTCTATTTACATTTCGCTACGGCACAGACCTTGCGATTTAGCTGTTACGGGCGCGGTCTACCGCAATTTTAATTACCATTTTCTTATTATTTATTTGTACCAGATGATATTTTTTTTTATTTTACACACAAAATGTAACTAAATTTGACTCTTATGAAATTTTTTTATCTCTCAAAGTTTTCGCGTAATGGCTTGTTAAAGTCATATTTTGCGTGTTTCCGTTTTAACGACTACACTAAAACAAACTGATATACCAAACTAAAAAAAAAATCCCAGTGGATAAAGATATTGCAGGCTACAATGTCATGCTCATAAAAATAAAGAATAAAAATTATTCGTATTTTTTAAAAATTGAATTTTTTAAATATTTATATTTAGTTTTAGCATTTTTTTAAAACAGAAATAATATTTATTCTTTATTTTTATGAGTATGACATTGTATCCTGCAACGTCTTTTTACACTGTGATTTTTTTGAGTTTGGTATATCAGTTGGTTTTAGTGTAGTCTTTAAAACGGAAATATGCAAAATATGAATTTAAGAAGCCATTACGCGGAAACTATGAGAGATAAAAAAAATTCATAAGAGCCAAATTTAGTCACATTTTGTGTCTACAATAAGAAAAAAAATCTGGTACAAATAAAAATGAAAAAAAAAAGGCGATGAAAATTGTGGTATACCGCGCCCTTAACTTATAATTAGGCCGCGATGTTCGTGGCAAATTTTTTTTATATTCATAATTTGTCTGACGAATTACGACAGTCAGCTTACTGATTAATATACGTGTACTCAGTTCGAAAAAATAAGGGTAGAAATCATCTTTGAGGTATTATTATCGTAAAGATGAAAATGACCAGAGTTCAGTTAGATAAGTAATTTGTGTAGTCTATGTATACTTCATTTGATGATATTCAGAAAAATATTTCTTAAGTTGTGTGATACTAAAAACATAAAAATGGCTGTCAATACAAAAATATGAACACAGGACGAACGTAACATACAAAGTAAATGCAGCTTTGTATGCAGTGTGTTTGAACCAAGTTTGATAAAATTCTGAAAAATATTTCCTAATACATGTATTAGGCTACTATGCTAAAACCTTTAAATGGCCGACATTTAGAAATATGAATACAAGACGAACGAAATTCACGAAAGAAAAGTCAGCTTTGTATGCAGTATACTTATACCACATTTGATGAAATTGTGAAAAATATTACATAAGATGTTACTATTCTAAAAATTAAAAATGCTCGTCATTTAGAAAATATGAAGAATGAAAGAACGAAATACACAAAAGTTAGCTCAGATTTGTTTGTAGTATATGTGCACCAAATTTGGTGAAATTCTCAAAAATATTTCTTAAGGTACGTTGTACTATGCTAAAAATATTTTTAAATGGCCGCTATTTTGACATATGAACACAGGATGAACTTAATACACAATATTCAAGTCATGTTTGTTCTATGTGTGTACCAAATTTGGTAAAATTCCGAAAAATATTTCGTAAGCTATGTAATATGCTAAAAATTAAAAAAAGAAACCACTATTTCGAAAATGGGAAGTCACAATGAACGAAATACACAAAACTACAATCAGTATTCTATGTAGTATATGTGTACCAAGTCTGATGAAATTCTGAAAAATATTTCCTATGATAAGTAATACCATGTTTAAAAAAATGGCCACTATTTTGAAAATATTAACACAGTATGAACTAAATACCTTAAGTAAAGTCAGCTTTGTATGCAGTATATTTTTACCAAATTTGATGAAATTTTGAAAAATATTCCCTATGATATTTAAGAACATGCTAAAAACTTTTTAACTGCCGCCATTTTGAAAATATAAGCACAGTATGAACGAAATTCACAAAAGTAAATCAACTTTGTACGCTGTATACTTGTATAAAGTTTGACGAAATTCTGAAAAGATAGTGCCCTAGATATGTAATACTATGGTAAAAATATAAAAAAAATGGCCACCAACTTTGAAAATATGAACACAGAAAGAGCGATATACACAAAAGTAAAGTCAGTGTTGTATGAAGTATTCGCGTACCTAGTTTGGTGTAATTATGAGAAAAATTTCCTAAGAAATATAATACTATGCTAAAAAAATTTAAATGGCTGCCATTTTCAACATGTCAAATCAGCTTGGTGTGTAGTATATGTATACCAATTTTTATAAAATTATTAAATTCTGTTCCTTAGATGTCTAGTTTGAGCTAAAAAAGTTAAAATTGCCACCATTTTGAAAATACGAAAAGGGCGTACACGATATACAAGATGAGTAAAAAGAATACCCTAACTTTGAAGTCTTTGTACCATACCTTTATAAATGTTCAATGTAATGGTGTGGATGTCACCTTGAAGTCTTGGTGTGTGCGGTGAGGGGCGAGGGTAGAGCCTAAGGTAATATTTGTGCATCACTAGAGGACACTGAGAGATACCTTCGTACGCTACGAGCGTGTGTGGAGTGTCAGTCCGCAACACAATGGCGACGGAACAACAGAAGGTGATCTGTGTCATTAGCTGATAGGTTGAGTATCGTATGGTGGTTTCGTCAGCCTTGAGCAGCACTAATCACATCGATGAGATACTCTTAACTCGTTCCATACTCGTGCCAGTATGTTCGATGTAATGTTGTGGATGGCGTCCGTAATCCTTGTTTTGGGTTCTGCAATGTTAGCTGGCAATAGTGGAACAAACACGAGATCCTTTATGTACTCCCACAGGAAAAAATCACACAGGGTGAGATCTGGGCTCCTTGGAGGCCAGTGAAGAAGTATCGGGTCACCATCTGCTTCGTGACCAATCCAGCATTGTGGCAACGTCTCGTTCAGGCAGTCGCGAGCAGCTATATGGGCTAACGGAGTGGTGTACCCCGCCACCTCATCTGAGTAAATAACCATTCGATAAATATTTCCAAGTAATAAATCTCTCTCTCTCCCGCTCTCTCTTGAAAAAATAAGGTGCCGGAAACAGCGTCTCTCGATAAAACGCAAAACACTGTCAATTTTGGTGATACGCGCTCATGTTCGGTGATTTCATGTGGACTCTCCTTGCTCCGTATTCTCACATTATGCCGGTTGACCATACCGTTGATGTGGAACGTCGCTTCATCACTAAACACCAGTTTTGAGATGAAGGCATCGTCAACCGAATTCCAGACAATAATGTCCGCGCAGAAATCACGTCTCAGTTCTTTGTCCCTTTCAGTAAAAGCTGGCACAAGCTGTAACCTGTATGGTTTGTACGGCAATCGTTTCCGCAACACACTCCACACAGTCGATTGAAGGAGCCTCATTTCCTGGCTAGCTCGTAGAGTTGATTTTCGTGGACTGCGCGCGAACGCATCCAGATGCCGGATCCGTTGGACATTGCCGTGTGACACGCAGCCGCCCGGAACTTTTGCCTTTACACAGACAACCTTTGTCATGAAACTGACGAAACCATCGTAGGATACTGAACCTATCAGGTGGGCGACGTCTGTATTGGCCATGGAATTCGCGTTGAACATTTGTTACCGATTCACATTTCTCGAAGCAAATGACACAGAACATCTTCTGCTGTTCCGTCGCCGTTGTGTTGCGTACTAACACTCCACACACGCTCGTAGCTCAACGAAGGTAGCTCTTAGTGTCCTCTAGTGGCGCACAAATGAAACCTTAGGCCATACCCTCCACACTCACCACCTCACACCAAGACTTCTGGATGACATCCGTCATCCACGCCATTACACTGGACATCCTGGCACGAGTGTGGAACGAGTTAGAGTATCGCGTCGATATGTTGATGTGGATAGTGCTGCTCGTGGTCGTCAAATTAAACATTTTTAAAGATATGGTACAAAACCTTCATTCTTCCACGGTTCTTTTGAGTGGTCACAGAACATTGGAAGTTGTTTGGTTGTGTTTATAAAGACCTTCAAAGTTAGGGTATTCTTTTATACTCATCCTGTATATAAAAGACCAGTCAGGTTACTAAGTACTATATGTGTACAAAGTTTTATGAAATTCGATTCATTGGTACAAACGTTTTTAGGGGACACACACACAGACATAGTCAGAAAGGTTATCTCATAAGCCTACTTTTTCCTTCGGAAAGTAGGCTAATTATACTTCGACATGTTCACATATGTGTGTATGTAAAATTTGTAAATATGTTATTTCCTTTTTTTATTGATTTAATGGTTTTGTCCGTTTTTAAACTATCGTTAGACATTTATTTGAAATGTACAGATTGTATTGACTATTGCTACACATACATACACAGACACACACATAGCCATTGACATACATAGAGGATGTTAATGAAAATCACCGTCCAACTGCGGCAGGTGATTCTTTGTGTAAAAATAAAATAGCTTTGCTTCATGGTTATTGGCAACGTGTCCGTTTTTGGGAGTGTGTGTCGCCCTTGAAAACTTTTGAACCAGTGTACCGAACTTCATAAAACGTTGTACACATATAGTACTTTGTAATCTGACTTGACTTTTATATACTTCGTTTACTCGCTGTTCATATTTTCAAAATGACGGCCACTTAAAAAATTTTTTTTCGATCAAGTTGGATATCTAAGTAACTGTACTTTGGAAATTCATCAAACTTAGTACACATACACAACATACAAAGTTGACTTAACTTGCGTGTACTTCCTTCATCCTGTAATCATATTTAAAGTAAAGTCGGCTATTTATATATTTTTATAGCATTGTATTACATGTTTTATCAAATTTCACAAAACTTGATACATGTATACTACATTAAAATCTAACTTTACTTTGTGTATTTAGTTCATTCTGCGCTCATATTTTAAAAATTGCGGCCATTGACATTTTAAGGATAGTTGTACATTATTAGGAAATATTTCTCGAAGTTTCCCCAAACTTGGTACACGTACTGTATACTAAATACAAATCTGACTTTATTTGTGTGTATTTCGTTCATTGTATGTTCATATTATCAAAATGACGGCCATTTTAATATTTTTAGCACCGTATTAGGAAAAAATTTTCAGAATTTTACCAAACTTAGTACACTTAAACTACATACAAAGCTGATTTTACTGTTGTGTGTTTCTTTAATCCTGTGTTTATATTTTCTTCATGGCAGCCATTTTTATATATTTAGCATATTACTACATATCTTAGGCAATATTGTACAACATTTCATCAAACTTGGTACACATACACTACGTACAAAGCTGACTTTACTGTTGTGTGTTTGGTACATTCTATGTTAATATTTTTTTAAAATTGCGGCTATTTTTATGTTTTTGGCATGTTATTACATATACTGTATATTAGGAAATAGTTCTAAGAATTTCACCAAACTTGGTACGCGTATAATACATATAAATAAACTTAACTTACTTTTGTGTATTTCGTTCATCTTGTGTTATAATTTTTAATATGGCGGCCATTTTTATATTTTTAGCATAATAACACTTATCCTAGGAAACAGTTATCAGAATTTTACCAAACTTTGTGCAAATATAGGCTACTACATACAAACCTGACTTGAATATTGTGTATTTAGTTTATTTTGTGTTCATATTTTTAAAATGCCGGCCTATTAGTATTTCTAGCATAGTAAGTCTTATCTAATGAAATATTTTCAGAAATTTCGTCAAACTTGTTACACAAACTACATATAAAGCTGTCATGCCTTTTACCTATCTTGTTCATTCTTTTTAATATTTTGAAAACTGCGGCTATTTTTTTATCTTTATAACAGGAAGACATATCAGAATATTTTTTCCTCGGTTTCATTAAACAGGGTACTCGTATATTACTTAGTAAGCTGACTTATTTTTAGTAAATATCGTGTTTCATATGTCTATATAAATATTAAAAGTGAAATATTCTTAGGTGTAAACGATTTTAACCTTGGCTTAATTTCAACTCTCTTTGAAGAAAGTTGGCGTATCAGTTGTGCTGGTAACTTCTTGTTTATTTAATGTTTGGTATCGAGACGTGGCAACTTTGTTGAGGTCGTACAGTATCACAAACTTAAAACAGTACTTTTATTGTATGCTTTTTAGTCTGCTTTCCTAAGAAAACGTAGGCTTATGAGATCAACTTTCAGTCTGTATGCATGCGTGTGTCTCCCTGAGTGGGTGTGTTTTATGTTTGTGGGTTGTGTGTGTGTCCTCCTAAAAACGTTTGGACCAGTAGACCGAATTTCATAAAAATTTGTTTGAAAATTTATTCGGATTTTCGGTTTATTAGAAAGAAAAGCAAAAGTTTAGCAGGTAAAAGAGTTTTCGACGAAAAGTATTTTTCCTATTTTGTTTAAGAGGGCTCCAACTTTGAGGGCCCATAACTTTTGAACCGTTTGAGCTACAGAGATGAGATCTAAAATGTGCACTAATCTAACGCATTTATATCCGTACTTAGAAAATTTTAGTTAAACTCGAAAAAAAATTTCAACATCCTGTATTTATGCTCCAACATTAAATTTGTATTTATTTATTTATTTTTTCGCATTTTGCGCGTCGAGTTATGTAACTGTACCGAAATTTCATTCACATATCTCAAATAGTTTAGAAGTTATGAATTTTTAAATTATTTTTAAGGGGATCCAAATATAAATGCATATACAGTAACTTTCGAACTATTCGTGTCACGAGACTGAGCTTTTGGCAGGGGTTTTTTCACGCACGCCCTTTTCACTTACTTCATACGTTTTTTAATTTCGGATAAACCCAACATTCCCAATTCCATTATACTACTACAAAAATTGGAATAACACCCTGTACACACGCTCAAAACATGGGCGTCATTTGGTGCCACGGGGGGGGGGGGGGCAAATTCCCCCCCCTGGATTTAGAATTGTATGTGTATATATATATTTTTTGTATTTTAAATTTTAAATAATGCTTACTTAAGGGCGTTCAAGTGGGGAAAAATTCATAATTTTATATTTGTATAAAATAGTGTTAGTTTTGTAGACATTACTGAAGAGTACATTTACCTCTAACGAAAAAAAATTAGCTCAGCCAGTTTTCCCGTAATGTCACTTCAAAGTCAAAATTTGCATAATTTTACTTCATACAAAACTTGAAAACCAGTAAATATAAT
>PNEQ01021800.1:0-12963 GCA_003012365.1 Medauroidea extradentata | reverse complement strand
TCTCCACCCCCCACCCCCCGGAAGAGGAGAGCATCATCAGTAACAAACATAGGGTTAATGCTCGTTGGTCAATAACAAAGGCAGTTGTTGTTCAGCACTGGGACGGGAAGAACGTACGTGTGCTGTTAGAAACTGTGTTACTTCTCTGTTCTGTAGGTAGTGTGTTATAAGCTTTCGGGCAAACTGATCAACCGTGTGATGCCCGTGTAGTCAGAGGACGCATATCCATTCACGTGGTAGGAGCTGCCCTTTGTATAGGTCCTAGGGAAAGGGTCGTGAGGCACAATCCCTGAATAGTGTCCTCTGGTGTTTTCCGCCCACCCCGCGTCAAAGTCCTCAGTAATTTACATTGACCGATCGTCTCACTGGAGGAAGGAGAGGCACGCCACCGAACCAGCACGCCGTGAGATCGGCAAACACCTTCCTGGCCGGGCACAGACCAGGTGGCGCCCAAGTACTGCTTGCCTTCAGTGTTTACTGCGCGTGTTCGGTAACCTTCAGTTCTTTGTGTCCCTGCCTCAACCCCTCTGCCTCCTCCAGATGGCGACAGTGTCTGGGCTATCATTTGATAATAGTTTTTCAGAGTTATATGTGACAAACTGTGACAGGCCCATATGGTCGCCACCCCGATTTAGTATATTCAATAGTCATCAGTGTCAACCATCATAAATTAATGTGCAATGGTAACTATGTCTTGCGACCATTCATTCTCCTCGTCATTGTGTCAGGATCACATTGCAATAGTTCTCACCGAAATACCATTACTACACCAAGTTTTATGTTAAAAATAAGAATTTGTATATATTTTGTCCTTGTGAAGACGAGGGAGAGACGAGCAGGTGCATAGTGTGTCTTGGGGCCTCACCCCACCCCCGCTCGAACCACCTCCTAGCTGGTCACGAGGAGAGGGGTCCAGCCAATGGCTTTGCTAGTTGTTACAGTGTAATAGATATGTAGTAATTAAGAGATCAATAATGTGAACAAGTAAATGAACCATTGTATGTAAATGATTGTAAATAGTGACAAGAAATTAAGCAATGATTTAATAAATACGGTTCTGGCCGGAATTGTTGTCCTCGAGAGGCGGGCCCATCGGGTGTAAGCTGACTCCTGATTGGCCCAAAAGGAACCGGAGCTTGCTGTCCAAGTGATGGGGGGTTTTGGCGCAAATCAGTGAGGAGAAGCGAGCCGGCGTCGGTCCGGGACGGACGTGGTCAAGCGAGGAGGTCGTCGGCGAATCGCGGCGACGGTAGGGCAGAGTGCCACCGTCAGGCGTCGAAGCTAAACGTCAAGACGCTCACTATTGTAGGCCGAGGTGCCATCATCGTCGTGGTTTTGGGCGTCGGGACGCCATTAAAAGTTCGCCGAGTCATAAAGTACGTCGGGCCGAGACACCTCTGGTTAGTAAGTGGAGAGAGACAGTGATTGCGCGGCATTTAATATTCCAATTAGTTGCCGGGGCTCCGTGCGCGCGACTGTATTGCTTAAGAGCCATACCGACAAATCGACATAAGTATCGGTCCGCCCTGAGAGGACAGCAACGACGTGCTACCCGGACAAAAAGACTTGCAACTCTTTCATTATCTAGTAACATAGTATCCAGAACTTGCACACAGCAACAAGAGACGACTAAACACCTGCAGAAACAGTTAATAAATAAGTATACAGTATATAAAAAAAACAAAATACAAACGAACGTCGTAAAACTTAGAAATAATCACATTCGAAGTCACCATTATCTGCACTACCGTACTTTGTTTTAGACAGCACCAGATGTATTCAACTATACGGTTGGCATTTTAACTATCTGAAAGGATAGGTTTCAAGTAAGGATTTGTAGTGTCTGATCTGTTGCAAAGCTTATCACATAGCTTGTGAAAGCTAATACATCTGTACAAAAATGCAAATAAAAGAGAATGTACAGTATTAAATTATTGAAATGATATAATGTGCACTCTGGAAAAATAAAATAAAACAGTAATGTTAGAAAATATTGGGAATGTTTATAAAAAAAACTTTCAGGAGGGGACAGAAAGAGTGTTTGCCTTTTCCCGCAGGCTACCTAAAAATTTCCTGTCATCTGGCAGCACTGGATCCACAGGGGATTCTTAGAAACATGTTCTGCTGCACAAAAGTTGCCAAAAGACGGACGCCGGCCCAAGGCCAGGGGCACCTAGAACATTCCCGCCCTCGTCGCCACACATGTGCGAAGTAGGACGGTTCTTGAATGCAGTGTTGTGTATCTGCGAAAATACTGTACCGCTGAACTCTATTTGAATTGCCGCGGCCGCAGAGTATTACTATCGATTATGTTCTGCAGAAATAATAGTTAAGGAAATAATGATGTGTTTGTACAACCGCACTTGTAAAATGTATTAATGTTAGTGTTTTGTGCCTTTTGCTTAATTTAAAGTAATTCATTATCATGCAAACGACTTCCGGTGGTGTAAATCCCGTAGGCTGCCATGTAGTAGCTAGCTCGGGGCAGTCGTTCGTCATCGCCGGGAGAAGTAAGACGCTGTCCACGCGCACCTTCATCTTTTGGTTCTCTGAATTAGTCGCAATAGCCTTTCGTAGTTTACTGGTCAACCTGTTCTCTTGTGCGCGTGCCTTGATGTTCCCCAGAGTCAGATACTGCAGTGTAATTATTGTATTTGTGCCCCCGTGGCGTTAAGTAATTTAAGACGAGAGAATTGCATAGGCGTGGGCCACGCGGTCATTAGGTGAGGTCTAAGGGTGTTGCGTCCACCATTGTCGGAATTGAGTACATTGTAAATTGTATTTTTGTTCAGGGTTTTATGTAATTTGTCCAGGATTCATGTAGTAATTAAGGGTGTTGCAAGTGTTGTTTGAGCCACATGGTCGCTGCACCAATCTGTGCGCATCGGCGCCATCCTCAGTTCAAGTAATTTGTTAGTTGTTATTATTGTGCTTCATAAATATTGTCGGGGTTCTAGGCCCTTTTGTTCAGGGTTCATGTAATTGATTTCAGTGTTTTGTGAGTGTTGTTCACGCCACGTGGTCGCCGCACCAATCTGTGCCATCCTCAATTCAAGTGATTTGTTCTTTGGTATTATTGTGCTCCATAAATATTGCTAGGGTTGTACGTACTTTGTCAGGGATCTGGGTACGTTAAATTCCACAAATTGGGTTTTTCTGTAACCATGTGTTCATCCATCTTGCCTACACCAGGCCTGTGTTCCAGTCTAGGGCTACCCAGCATGCAGTGTGTTCCGCTACATAGTCGAGCGGTCATAACTCTTTTTCCCGTTCCTGGGTAAACCACTTGCGTCCACCCTAGCAGCTGGAGGCGCCCCTAACCTGTAAGGATTGTGTTATCAGACACTACAGAGTGGGAAGTGATTTTATGTCGTGTCAGTAGGTGGAATAGGTTCAACACCCCAAACGTCGCTACGCACATAATTGACCAATGAAGCATGCAGTGTAACGAGATGTGAAATAAAATGAGCTTTTTGTATGATCGTATCTTACGTGTTGTTTGTCATAGTTGTAGAGTCCCACTTAAACTTATAGTAATCAGTGATGCTAGTGTCTATGCGAGTCGAGGTATTTTGTAAGTGACAGAGGTAGAAGTGAGTAACGTGTGATCCCATAACCAGCCCTGAGATAGTCTCTAGAATTACAATCTGTGGGCTACATTGCTGGCGCCTGTAAAATCAACACCAAGATTGCCATTGCTCTCAGAACCCTTCTACCTCGTGTGGTGTTAAGTGGCTTGCCGAAGTGGGACCTTGTGCGTTCATGAATACCTAAGCAACAATCAGTGTGTACAAGGGATTATAACCGGTTAAACAGCAGCGTCGTGCGCGAACCGCCGGGCTGGACGTCTCCAGCTAGGCCCGTTGAGCAGCGGTGGACCAGTGACGTCACGGCCACATGCTCCCGCCCACCGCCGCGCTGTACTGAGGCACGTGAGTGGACACCCTGTGCAGGCCAGCCACTCACACCCAGGCACGAACTACCACGCCGGATGCCAGCATCATGGAGCAGAAGGTAAGAAGCAGCAAAGTTGTACATCCTGTGTTCCCCATCATGTGTGCACACCATACCAACCCACCTCGATGACTTTATGTAAAGGAGTGGATTATTGGCCCAGTGCCACGTAAATCTGCTCGAACCACTGATACCAACCCCGCAAAACACCTGCAGTAGAGTTGTGTGTAATGGGTTAGGGCAAGAGAGGGCCATGTGCCAGGACTGCAACCGAAGTGTACACACCCGTTGTATGGACAGGGCTGAACACCAGACTTTAAGGACTGGATTTTTAACTGTCAACAGTGCGGTAAAAACACCATATTGATCAACCCACAACCTACCGAACAGAAACCAGCGACTATACCACCCACACATGTTGTGAACCATCCTCACCAAAGACTAATAGGACCCGACAGAACCATTCTGTTGACCACATTTTCCGGTCAGGAGACATAAAACCCCAGTGTTCTTAGACGTATGTGAGGAGAAACTTTGAAGGGACAGGGTACATTGTGACGACTGGGTGGAAATGATGATAAACCGGCTTAGAGGAGCTGCCGCTAGTTGGTGGGAATTGTGTGAGAATACCAGGTCCCCTGGGACAGGTTTCGCGAGCGGTTACTGGCCCGTTTTCAGAACCACCAGTGATAACATCTAACATGCCAAACTGTACCTTGAGCAACAAAGACAGAGAAGGAATCGAGTTCGTGCATCGCAAGTTGGCACTGTTCCGTAGGCTCCAACCAGACCAACTACATATACAAGTATTGGAGATAGTTATCGAATTGACTACGCCGGAGATTCACCCTTATTTACGCTGCTTACCTAGGGATAGTATTGAGCAGTTCACTCAGAAAGCAATCGCGTGCGAAAAGGACATACGGGCCGCACAGGAGTACCAACAGGTGACGTGCAAACACCGCCCGCAGTACAACACCAGTAATACTAACTCTGCCCAACTTCGTGATACCAAACATATCACGACCACTTCCATCTACGCCTATAGCAGCAGCGGTGCCCTTCATACCAACTCAGTTTCAGCCACGGGGCACACCAAGACCACAGCACCAGCCACCGAGAAATAGCTTGACCCAGCCGCGCACACCATGTCGTTACTGGCCAGGTGAGAAATTCCACTGGCATCAGGACTGCTTAAATCACACTGACCAACATAAGCCCACAAAATCTGAGCTATGTGAGTGCGCAACTATCCCAAATATCAGACAGTACCAGGAACATTTATGCGTCAGGGAGGAATTAGAGGGCAGAACAGTTACTGCCCTAATTGACACCTCTGCTAGTCACAGTTTTGTGCACAAAGGGTTAGTCTCTGATACCACAAAAGGGCTATTACGCTGGCTGCAGTTCGCTACAGTACAAAACCGTGGGGAAGCAACAAGTGTGTGCAATGTGAAAATAAGTGTGCGGGACCTGACTACCAGGACTGAAGTGCTGATTGTACCTGAGTTATGGAAGGAACTCATACTCGTGATGCCGTGGCTCGTGGAAAACAAGGCTGTCTTCGAGCCACACTTCAGTCGACTTCATGTCGGTGTACGAGGGCGTTGGACGCTATATGCTGTGGCTGCCAGTCCACCAACACCACCACAGCCGTGCCGCTTGACTAGTTTCGTCAAGAGGTACCGGCAGAACAGCTGCAGAGTTTGCAGGGCTTACGGAACCTGTACGCTTCCATTTTCCACAAACAGGGACTACAACTGCAACAGAACACGCCATCACCACACACGATGAATCAGTGTACATACGGCCTAGGAATCCAGGTACCTTTTACATCATCATCAACAACCAGGTATGTGAAATATTAGAGGAAGGTGTAATCGAACCCACTAACAGTCTATACAATTCACCTTTAACTCTTGCGCCTAAAAGTAACGGGGAATGGAAATTCTGCGTGAATTTTCACGTACTTAACCAAGTGACTGTCAACTACCCCCTCCGGTACTTAACCTCAAAGACACCCTGACTACCTTAGGGCCTGCCGTAGTGTTTACATCAATAGACTTAGTCAGGTTACTGGCAGATCCCAATACGCCAACAAGACTGTGCAAAAACCGCCTTTACTACACAAGACTGGAGGTGCTTCCAATTTGTTTCCATGCCATTCGGCCTCAAATGTGCCCCCACAACCTTCCAAGATCTCATGGTAGGTTTAGCGTCTTGGATGGTTATATAGGAGTGTTCATTGTAGCTTACCTACATGACATTTTGATACGGTCCAGCAGTTGGGAGGAACACTTGTATCACCTGCAGTTAGTGTTTGAGAGGCTAGAACAGTTTGAGCTGACTTGTGGAGTTGACAAGTGTAGCATAGGGGTGTCGAAACTGGCCCTTTTTGGCCACTCTGTTTCCGCTAGTGGCCGTACACCAGAACCTGAACAGTTGGAACTTAATCCAGGAGAAAACAGCACCCACATTACATAAACAATTACGTAACTGTCCAGACTGATAAACTGGTTATGTGTTTGTCCCTAACTTTGCAATAATCACACCTCTCACAGATATGCTGTCAGAAAAATGGAAATTTGTTTAGTCTCCACAAGCAGAGGTAGCTTTTCAGAACATTAAAATAGCACTGCAGAACTGCCAACCTTTAGCGCGTTGTGAAGCCTCCTTGCCGATCGTAGTACAAACTGATGCTGGCCAAGAAAGGATAGGAGCTATTTTGTACCAAGTGGAACAATCAGGACAGCGCCGCATACTAAATTTCCACAGTGCGAAGTTTTGGCCAACAGAGGGAAATTACCATGTTAACGAACAAGAATGTCTTGCCGTTGTGCGTGCGTTAAAAAAGAATTATTTTCCCATTTTTGCGGGGCAGACACTTCACACTCCGGACGGATAACCGTTGCCTGGCATGGTTAGGCAACATGCACAATGGAAATAGAAAACTTGCTCGCTGGGCACAGTTGAACATGTGGCAGGCGAGGCAATGAATTTGTGGATGAACTTTCGTGCCATCCGAACCCCCGCATGATCTAGAATGGGATGAGGCCCTGCCCCCATGCCAAGCTGTAACCCATGGAGCACAGGAGGAACACGTTGACGTGAGCGGGGGTCGTGATTAAGTGTTGTTTGCCCGGTGCGCCAGCCCGTTAAGAGAGAATGGGCACTCATGAGAGCAGAGACTCTGGGTTTCAGGGCCACGTGGCCGACGGCCGTGGCGTTGCAGAACACTCCCTACTCTACGTCGCTAATTTACTTACGCAGGGGAATCTTATGGCGTTCCCCACGCCCGTAGCACTAAAGTAGAAAAGTACACACATAGACACACTGTAGATATAACACTGGTAAGCGGGTTGAAGGGTCCTGCGCCCTTATGGCCGTGAAGCGGCAAGTAATAAATACGCACCTGTAATCTGGAAAATCGTATTTATTGGTAAAGCACCATGCTCCAATCATACAACACTGGTGGCGCTAAATAGCGGACCCGGTCCTAAGCCCGACCGGTGCGATGCTGCTATACGAAAATTCACTACACGAGTGAAAAGGATAATTTAAGTAAAGCCCCTGGGCGACGAGTTGCAGGGGTTAATCCGGGCCAGCAAAGATTAAAAGAAAATGTTCCAGACGAAAAGAATGACTATTGGTACGCTACTGACTATGCAAAGATGTGAAGGGCCCGGAGTGACTAGCACATCGACCGTCCCGGTCCGCCGCGTAATGCCAACTGGCGAGTCCTTCCCGCGTGCATGACGTGCCGCCAAAGCGCGGGAAGCACTCGCCGAAAAACAATAAATTACAAAATTAAACAGGGGCAAAGTCCCAAAACACTTATAATAGCACAACTTGAGGGTTAGAGTCCCAAATTTGTATAACGGGATAGTTTATTGAAAGTTTACGTAATTTTTAGTTATATGAAAATTTTAACCAGACAGCACTTAAAAACGTAGACACTGAATTTGGATGTTATTTGAATAGAAATAATTATAACACAACACTGGCAATTACAGAACAAATAAAACGTGAAACTGTTTGGGGGAGAACACGTGTAGATATTTGGGCGGCAAGTTGGCTGCGTGGGCGAGTCCAAGTTGTCGCGATGTGCAGGGGTGTTTTACTGGTATTAAGGTTAAATACGAAAAAGTTGAGAGGGGCACAGTACACATGAAACACACTTACCCCTGGCCTGTCTATATTATTGCCTGTTAAATGGCATAACTCCCCTTGACGGGAAAATACTGCGCAGGACTCGCCCCAAGATGGTCCAGACCAGTAAGGGTTAAGGAAACACTGGGACCCAATGTTTATATGGTGAACGTAGAGCCCCACAGGACTACAATCAACACTGTGATTACCTACAGGTCTCTAAGGAGCAACCGCTTCACACGGAGGAGGAAACAGTACAGAGAACTGGCAGCACACCATCCACGGGGATTTCACCCAGAAAAAGGAGGCGGCAAAAAGTGCCGGGTACACCACAGCCCACTAAACCCACAGATGCCTCCCAATCACAAGAGAAGTCTGGCTTAACAAACCCTTTTGCGTTCACCCTGCTCGTGGCCTCTACACCAATCCGTTCGGAAGCGAGTCAGGATCGAAATGCGCAAGTCAGCGGTGGAAACTCCCCAACCTTCCGAAGATTCCCAGCTAAAAGCCCCGAGTGCCGAGTAAGAAGTGCGCGATTCAGGCATCTAACCAGTTGATAGTATGCCGTGTCGAGGTTTTGTGCTAAGTGAGAGCCTATTAGAGCAACCCAGTTTAAAAGGGTTCAGTGTGCAGCGGAGAGACGAGAGTGAAACAAAACTGCAACTGGTCGACGTCAAATACACCCCCGACGGATCCCGAGAGGAGTAAGACATCGTAACTCCGCCATTCGTCTACAACTCTACCTACAGAAGAAGACAGCCAGTGTAGAGAACCGCCGTCTGTAGCCTTTGCCCGTTGTCATGGTAAACCTCTCCCCACCGACAGAAATGAGGCGGTCTGCCACCACTGCCATGCCTTGTCTGCCCGCAATCGACACCAGGGAGGGCCCAGGCGAGGCAGGGAAAAGTGATGGTGGGTGACTCGGCCTATCATGTTCTCCGGAGGAGGGGCCGTTCGACGCTGGCTTAAGGCCAGCGACACCTAGAACATTCCCGCCCTCGTCGCCACACATGTGCGAGGCAGGATGGGTCTTGAATGCAGTGTTGTGTATCTGCGAAAGTTCTGTGTCAGCAGCCGCAGAGTATTAGTATTGTTTATGTTTGGCAGAAATAATAGTTAAGGAAATAGTGATGTGTTTGTTCAACCGCACTTGTAAAATGAATTAATGTTAGTGTTTTATGCCTTTTGCTTAATTTAAAGTAATTCATTAACGTGCAAGTGACTTCCAGTGGTGTAAACCTTGTCTGCGACCATGTTGGGTCCGTGCAGCAGCTACCTCGGGGCAGTCGTTCGTCATCGCCGGGAGAGTTAAGATGCTGTCCGCATGCGCTTAATCTTTTGGTTCTCTGAATTAGTCGCAATAGCCTTTCGTAGTTTACTGGTTAACCTGTTCTCTTGTGTGCATGCCTTTGCGTTCCCCACAGTGAGATACTACAGCGTAATTATTGTATTTGTGCCCTCGTGGCCTTCAGTAATTTAAGATGAGAGAAGTGCGTAGTTGTGGGCCACGCAGCCATAAGGTGAGGTCTAAGGGTGTTGCATCCACCATCGTCGGAATTCAGTAATTGCAAATGATATTTTTGTTCAGGGTTCATGTAGTAATTTAAGGGTGTTGCAAGTGTTGCTTGAGCCACATGGTCGCTGCACAAATCTGTGCGCATCGGCACCATCCTCAGTTCAAGTAATTTGTTCGTTGTTATTATTGTGCTTCATAAATATTGACAGGATTCTAGGCCTTCTGTTCAGGGTTCGTGTAACTGATTTCATTGTTTCGTGAGTGTTGTTCACATCACTTAGTCGCCCAACCAATCGGTGCGCATCGGCTCTACTCTCAGTTCAAGTTTTTTGTTCTGATGTAGGCGGGGTTGGTGGTTAGGTGTTAAATTCTACCAGATAGCATCGGCACAGTAAAGCCCGGTAGCGCCAGCCCATTACTGCAGAACGGGCACTTGGAATGAGACTCTAAATTACAGAGCCATGCGGCCAACGACCACGGCGTAACAATAACACTCCCCACTCGTCGTCGTTGATACTTTGGCAGGGGAATCTGGTGGCGTTCCAAATGCCTGTAGGACAGACAAAGCACCAATGACGACAACCTATGCAACATTCTTGGTAAGTGCAGGTTGAAGGTTCCCGCCCCCTGGAGGCCATGAAGCAGCAAGCCAATAAAATATGTACCTCAATGTAAGACGAGTTTATTGCAGAACACCATACTCCACATACTACTCAATCATGATGGTGCTTTAAGTTGACCCGGTCCTAAGCCCGACCGGTGGGCTATGCTGTGCAGTAAAAACACCATGTGGATGAGTGAAAAATTATGTTAAGCCCCTGGGTGGTTGAGTCGCAGGGGTCGAGGGGTACCTCCGGGCCATTGAAAACAGAAAAAAAGGTTCCTGAGTTAAAAACTGAAGTTATTGATATACTAGTGATCACTAAAATCTTGAAGGGCCCGGAGTGACTCGCGTCCGACCGCCTCTTTCTGCTGCTCAGCACTGACGTGATTCCTTCCTGCGCCGGTGACCTCGTCCAGCCGAGCGTCGGAAGCAACCACCGAAACACATGTTACACTTTAAAAACAAAGGGGCGAAGGCCCAGAACACTTGAAAAATAACAGCTTGCCGATTAGTGTCCCAAATTTGATTTGTGCGAAAGTTTTTATGATTTTCATTTACTCAAGAACTTACTGGTTTTTAATTTACGAGGCTTAAAAAAACTGGTAACACTAAGATGATTTAAGGAATTAATTAGAAATACAAAACACTACTGGATAAAATTGAAAATTGTAAAAATAATACAAAAAGAATTGGGTGAGTCCAACTTGGCCACGAGGCCGTTTTTGAGGTAAATTACGAAAAAATACTAATTATGATTTTTAAATGCATAACAAGGTTACTCCTGGCCTGTAAACACTGCTACCTATTTGTAGCGTGACCCGCGTTGACGAAGTTAGCACGGAAGTGCTAGAACGACAAGTGTTTATGAAAAGCTAAATATACCGGAGTTTCCATCAACGGGACACTTTCCGTTTTATTTTTTTTTTTTTTTTGGTGGCCCAGAAGGGGCACACCCTAGGTTAGTGTCTAACTACTAGGAGTTAGTTGGGAGCGGGAGGGGTAGCAGCGTGCCAGGCCTGCGGCCTATACACTCTAACTACTGCATGCAGCATGGGTTAAGGGAGGAACATGGCTCAAATGGCCTACTGTGAGGTTATGAAGCGCCAAGCCAGCTGGTACTTTCCTACCAATAAACGGTAGTTCTCATAGGGTGGTGCACACACACAGCACTCAATGTCGCGGGGGTGGCGTCTAGGCGCCGCCACTTCTTACGCGCACGAAGTCGGGCGCTTTCCCATATGTGCAGGCAGTACTGCCGCCTCTGCTGCTCCGTAACCATGGGGGCGTTGTGCGCACGATGGGCAAACTGGTAGAAGAGCGAACCCACGTTGACGGAGTTAGCACGGAAGTACTAGAGCGACAAGGGTTTATGAAAGCTAAATATACCGGAGTTTCAATCAACGGGGCACTTTCCTACCAATAAACAGTAGTTATCATAGGGTGGTGTACACACACTGTACTCAATGTCGCGGGGGTGGCGTCTAGGCGCCACCACTTCTTACATTCACGAAGTCGGGCGCTTTCCCATATGTGCAGGTGGTACTGCTGCCTCTTCCGTTCCGTAACCATGGGGTGATGTGCGCACGATGGGCAAGATGGTAGAAGAACGTGGGCATCGCGCGTCAATACGTTGTTATTATTGTGCTCCATAAATATGGTCAGAGTTCTAGGCTTTTTGTTCAGGGTTCGTGTAATTGATTTCATTGTTTTATGAGTGTTGTTCATGCCATATAGTCGCTGCACCGATCGGTGCGCATCGATCTCTTCCTCAGGTCAAGTTATTTGTTTGTTGTTATTTTTGTGCTCCGCTAAGGTTGTACATACTTTGTCAGGGTTGTGGGTATGTTAAAATTTGTAAATTGGAGTTGTCATCCATCTGTCCCGCCTACACTAGGCCTGTGTTTCAGCCTAGGGTTACCCAGCATGCAATGTGTTCAGCTTACTAGCCGAGTGGTAATCAATGCAAGGCACGCAGTGTAACGCGAGATGTGAAATAAACCGAGCTTTTTGAATGACCGTATCTTACGTGTTGTTTGTCATAGTTGTAGAGTCCCACTTAAACGTAAAGTAGTCATCAGTGACGCTAGTGTCTATGCGAGTCGAGGTATTTTTTAAGTGACACCGAGGTATGGGTGAGCAATGCGCGAACACATAATCAGCCCTGAGATAGTCTCTAGAATTGCAATGTGTGGGCAACATTACTGGCACCCGTAAAATCAGCATCAAAATCACCATAGCTATCGGAACCCCTCTACCTCACATTGTGTTAAGACATTAAATTCAACTAAGGTTATGGACCGATTGCACAGTCGTATTGAGAAAAATCTAAGGCCTCTCTGATTGAACTGCGAAATTTTCATTGCAGAGATGAAAAGTGAGTGAAATCTAAGGAAAATTTGAGCATTTATTTACCATGTCCTTGACGTGTGCGCAACCGCCCACACAATTCCAGCGACCGTTCGCGGCCTTCTTATAGCGATACCAGCCAGGATGGCCAGCATCGTCGGTGGCTAGCTGAGCGTAAGGAACGCACCCTAGAGATACCCCAAGCCAGCCAAGTCAACTGAGCAGGTTACATTAATGCGACATCCGCCCACGTGGTAGCTAACTGACCAAAACAGCTAATTACGCACGTAACAAGGAAACCACCACCACCGCAACGTGAAGCAGCAAGTAATTTGCAAGGGACATTGGTAGTTTCGTCAGGCATGACACCGTCGCGGATCCCGAGGTGTGTACT
>PNEQ01021783.1:18999-36780 GCA_003012365.1 Medauroidea extradentata | reverse complement strand
TTATAATTTAACACACTAAATGTCCCATAAACTTGAGCGAGAAGCAATAAATCCTTGCGGGCTGGCTGGCTGTTGCATTGTTCAAGTATCGTACACACCGTCAGGAAGAGCGTGGGAACAAGAGTCACTTTTTTTTTGTCTTGGAACAAGTCTGTTTGGACAGCTGAAGGTGAAATAACAAAAATAAAAAGTAAAAAAATCACGGGTGGTCGGCCGCGTGTGAAAACGAGCATGTCTATCCTTAGCACTGCTTTTCAACGAACTGTCTGTCTAGGTTTGGTAGCGTTCACGTAGGTCAGACATGTTTTCTGTCGGCACACTGCCGGAATAAAATCACAAACTTGTGACCTTGCTCAAAGTCAATGAGTACACGTGCGCCCACTTCTGTTACTGCTAATTGTCTTCGAAATTAACTTTGTGCCGCCGCTAAACTCAGTTCACGACTAGTGCGTGAAAATAAAGCAACTACCAATGTTGGCGTCGCTTATTTTCGCTGGCAAATAACACTAGCATTACCTGCCCAACGGACAAGTGAACAATTACTTTCACCCGTCCAAGCTTATTTTTATATGTCTCGGGCAAGCGCACACAGAATTATCACCATAGCATGCATGCTGAAATAAATAAATAAATTGCTACACTTGTCAAAATAGATTACATTGGTCTGCAGCGGCCGACTGCCTGCCTACACGTCCGCCACCACCCTTCCCCCGACCAAACCGCCTGTTCAGTTGCCGGCACCGCTCGCGGCTCACTTCGTGACCGGCACAGTGCACACGGCAATTGCGTGCTGCGCACGCTAATCATACTACATGTTTGTACATATTAATGGGCATGTATTCACATTTATCACACGGAGAAAAACGGTTCGGTTAACTGAAGGTTCGGTTAAAACAGAGTCGGATAAGCGGGGAAGGAGTGTAACAAAGATGTTAAGAGATAATCAGCAAAAATTTCTATAGGAATAAGAAATTTCAAAGTGAAAGTAATCTTATACATAACTGCCACTTTTTGCATTAAGAGTTTGTTATAAGAAAAATTTAAACGTTAGAACTGTATATGTTCTGAAGGCCTATCAAATAATAATGACATATTCCTTATCTGAATTACGTGTATCTGGTAACATTTTTACTCGGTGAACTTCTCCAAACTTATCGTCAAACAAAAAAAAACATTATGAATTAGTCTGTTTTAACATGTTTTCAAGTGCCTTACTATATACTGTATTTCTTTTGTGAATACATGCAGGAGGCTGTGTTTGTTTACTTTTAATGCCCAATTTCCTTTTTTTCATCAGCTGGCGGCTATCTATCCTGCTCCCTAGCAGGGGATATCTGAATGTATCCAGCGATGGGATCGAGCTTAGTATTTACAGATAACAGGCAGTGTTAAACTGTACTTTCAAAAGGTTTCCAAACGAGTTTTAAAGTAATGTCTACTCTATCGAGAAACTGAGTAAGGTTTCCGTAAGTGTTGTCTCTTACAAAAAAATTTAATGTATTCTTACCTACTAAAAGAAATATTCATTTGAATAAGATAACATGTGACGATTAGACTGTTACATTTTAAGTGTCCCTTTATTAAGAGTATTATTGTACAGGTCAAGAAAAAAATTTTTGGGCGATGAAAACATTTTAGTTCACTACAATATATTTTGGTATAGTACAACTGATATGGTAAATTATTGTTACAATAAACTGTACTATAATTGACACAGCAGTTTTGCTATAAACACTGGCAAGCCTATGAACATATGATTTGTTGTAAAACACTGAAAAAGTTGCTAACAGCTTCTTGGTCTCACTTTCTTATGTAAAGCAATAGCATTTTTAATGTTTATTGATTACAGTCGAGCAATAAATACATCACCATGCTTATGGTGTACGTAAAGGCAAGATGACAAGTGAACTACTTGAATACTCAATGGCTGATAAAATCTTAACTACTTACCATAATTTGATGAAATTTTTTTCGAGTAGATATTTTATAAGTGGATATTTATGTATACAGCATTTGGTGGAGGTTTTAAGTAAAAAATTGACAACCATTCTTAGAAAAACAAGAGCTTGGAGCCACAAAATTCATAAAAATAGAAAACTTAAAATTTTACAGTTTTTAATATGATAATATCCAGGTCTCAATAAAAAACTGAATTTAAAAAATTCTTACATTTTGATTGAAAATAATTTTAACATCCATAAACACCTGCATAAAAGGTTTTCAGATAGTAAAACAATTTAAAAACCAAAACGAGACTATTTTTGAAATTCAGTTATTAGAGACCTGGATATTACCATTGTAAAAATTTTAAAAAATATAAGTTGTTATTTTTTTATCGAAATCAAAATAATGTACTGCCTAGTGCTGTAAATATAGCCGTCCATTAATAATACATATATTCGACCAAAAATTCCCATCAAATTGTAAGTAGGCTTCACAGATTATATTGATTATTTTGAGTATTCTAGTCGTTCATTCCACATCTTACCTATCCGTACCCCTCAAGCGTTGGTACTATGAGTTTGCTTGGAACCAATGGCCATATGTGATATTATAATGGTGTCCATGTCACCATTGAGAGATGCAGTCACTGTCTTACACGACCATGGGTGTAACGACAAATTTACATCTGTGCGTACGTTGCAGTGGAATATACGACTTGGTTAGCAGCATTTTTGCACTAACTCACGAGGAACAGCTCATTTTACATAAACAATGTTGAAAACTAAATGTCAACAATGGTTGTACATTTATTAACACGTCTAATAAAGTTTGGCATATAGAAATGATTGTTTGTATGAGCTGTATGAACTTTATTTTTGCATCCTTGCTGCTGCTGCTCACTTTAGGCTGCTCAAGATGTCGTAATTGCAATTGAAGACAGCATATGCAGTTGTGGATCTATGAATGTGCCTCAAAGGCTATGTAATAGCAAGCCTATGTAGTATTGTCGTTACATCAGAGTTGAACGATCCTGTATTGTATAGGCAGTATATGATAAAGTGAGCATTCTTAAAACGCCCTTCTTAACTTCTATACTACTACTATTTTAAGCCAGCTTGTATTTCTGCTGCAAGTGAATATTGCCATATGGTTTAACTACATAGGCGTGTACAATGTTCAAGCTGATAAATGTTATCTACAATATCTACTCATTAAAAACATGGGGGTTGAATAATTGCAATAATCAATAGTAGTCTTAGAGATAAAAACCTGCGAGTTGAAGTCTACATAACGTGGATTTCTGTGCATGACTGTTAATTTCTTCAAGACACATTGTTGCAGTTAAGAAAACGTAACATGAAGATGTTGTATTAGAATTTGAAACACTAATTCGACACGGGCAAACACATGACACGTTATTCAAAAAGTCAAGATCCATTCAGTCGCATTACTTTGTCCATTGATGCACTAACAGCAATAATAATAAATAACAAACTTTCATAATGTGTGAAATAGAAAATAATTGATGTTGATGTTTCTCGGTGACATGTAATTCGATATACAAAGGTTGGCAAGTGTAAAATGTAATAATTCACATAATACCAATTACTTCACAGTATTTTAATGGTATTCATGAATGGACAATTCTAATACAATTTTGAGTGCATTATAACAATCCATGTTGATTGGGTATAAGTAAATAGAATCAAGAATCACTGCTCATCATGTAGCGGCTAAACTATGGTATTACAGGTAAAGTTTATTAATAAAGAATGTTTCTACAGTGATGAAAAGCAGTCCTACGTAAAGAAAATTGTAGTTTACTTACTTTGAAATTAGCAGTTTTTCGTAGAAATTCTAAGTCCGACTCCCTTGTTTTACCGGATCGCCATGATAAACGTTTATGCGCTACTAGCGTTATCTAGTGAAACTAGCGCTAATACGTTGTGCAACTGTTCTTAAGCCAGCCAATTCAGAAGTAGAAAAACTGACATGCTTCTAAAACGTGTTTTCGTGGCGGTAGCTGTGTGTATTCAGGGAGAATTTTACTGTGTGCATTACAAATTATACTTGCAAATAAAAGTGCTTCACTGCGTGCTAGTGGCGTATATAGTGAGTGATTTATAGTTTTTTTCATTTGGAACTCTAGTGGATGATAGTTATTAGTTGAATTTCGCTGACTGAGACACAGGAGTGAATATGTTATGCGAACAACGTGTGTGGAGAGATGTCCATGAATGTACCTCAACAAAAGGAGACAAATGCATCATTTACAGATTGTGACGAAGATTCTGTACCCACCATCTAGTTGAGAAAGTAACAAATTTAGTTTCAGGCATTTCTCTCATTATTTTAGTGAAACAAGCATGCACCATGTGCATTTGGTATCGTAGGGAATGTGAACGATAATTATAACGTTTTAATTACGGTAATATCTGCCTAACAAGCATACAGCATTTATTAAATAATTATTTATTTTGTATCTTTGTGCAACTTCTATTAGAGTTAGAATGTGTTTAAATATGGCGTAGAATGGGTATTGAAGATGTGTCACATCGGTACACTGTGCGTACAACGTGAATTAAAATGCAACGTATTTTGTCCACATGTATTTCAGTTAAAAATATTTTTAATGTGGTATACCAGTAAATTAGTGCAATAGGTAAATTGCATGCATTTACAATGGTATTTGTTTTCTACGTGTTCAATTTATGCTAGAACGAGTTCAAATAGCTTTTGTTATTGTGTATTTATATGCTTACTATGAATATTTTGCATTTGCTATTTCCCAGACTTTTAACATCCCTTTACCACTATAGACTTTTTAAAATGCAGGCATTTTTATTACTGGCTGTTATTTATTTCAGTTATACTTCACTGAAATTACTTGTAAATACTACAGTTCAGCTGGTTATTATTATTAATTAACGTTTTCTTACCCCACAATTTCCCTGATCTTCATAGCGATCCCTACTATTGAGTTCTTACAAAGAAGGCTTTTCGGGTAATCGTGCATATTTTTTCTTGTTCTATGTACCTAAAATTAGTCGTAAAAAATGTGTTTCATGTACTTATCATAGTTATTTTACGTATTTTTACCCTACAATTTCCCTGATCTTCAGTGCCCTCCCCATTAGCAATTTGGTAGATTGTAGGCATAATTATTAATCGCGACTACTAATTTCTGTTGTTATTCAATGTAATTAATCGAAAATGGTACATTTCTGCAGTTTTTTTTTTGTTAGTTTTGGCATGAGTAGTGATTCCTGATATTTACCATGAGAGAAATTGTCTCATCCGCTCGAACACGCACCCCATGCCGCATCTTTACTCTCTCCAGTTTGTTTTTACTGCTGACTGTGGCAGAATGGTACAGTTATGTCTAAATGCATGAAAATACATATATTCATATTTATAAACACTTGGGCCATTGGCTCATGCGCTGTGAGTTATACATTGCGGTGGATATACAGTACCATGGTTATGTTACTTATGAAACATAGTACACAGTACAATTTAACCAGTATTAACAAATATACTGTGCCATCTTAACACTTTTACTCAATATTTTCATTTAATATTCACTCAATTGTCTGTTAAGACACAACAAGTTTGTCTTTGATATTTATATTGTCATTTTATGTTAAGTGTTTGTTGGTTTTTGGGGATTTTTAAAATTTAATTTGTTTTATTATTGCGGCCATACATGGACACGGGCCACCTTGCCAGCCACTTGCTTGCTGTAGCCACAGCGGTCGCTTCTAGCTACATGTCTCCAGAGTTGTATATCAAGACGCATGTAAGATAAGTTGCTGCTGTATTTGCAGCACTCCCAAGCTCCGTAGCGACGCTGTTCGCTGTACCCTGTACCACCCCCTCCCCCATTCAGTTACTAAGAAAGTGCTTTGCACTGTACTTGTACTGTTGGTTGTAACCGATTTTTGGTTTTCACTGTACTATGTCCCGTAATATAGGCCCTTCTGGACGTTTTAACACTCGCACGCCATCTCTTAAGAAATTATTAATCTCCGGCGTTAAGGACGCGGTCTCGTGAACCGTCACTTCGCGCCATTACAAAGTCTCACTTTGTGCGCGGCAGACGTGCTTCTGCACGAGACTAGTTTTCTTTTGTTACGTGTGTAACACGGACATTTGTATCGTCATGTGAAGGCCCCTAAATTCCCTAGTAGTTGGGCTGGACATGTCAGTGCTTGAGGCTGTGGGCCTCCGCTTCCGCTCGTCCCACCGCAGTGTTGGTGACTGGTGACGTCAGCGCCTCCCCTTCCCCTCTCCACTCTTCGGTTCCCATCCCCCTTCAGTGCCTGCGCGCGCACCGCTCCGTCCTCCCCTGCGATCCCGGGTGGGCTTGGACTGGCCTGGTGTAAGCCAGGTGAGTGAGCGATGACGCCTCGACCGCGACACACACTCTCCTGAGCTTAGGTAAGCAACTACAACTTCCTATGGTCTTCATGCCCCCGGGTAGGTCCCTTCTTTCGCCGAACGTCTTTTCATATGTATCTTTTGAAGTGCCCTCGGTAAAATTGTATATTTGTTATTAATACATTGTCGTATGAGATTCTGACTCCAGTTATGCTGTTGTTTGAGTTAGATGTCCATCCCTACCCTCGTCTTGACAGGACTCCCCGGGAGTATTATATATTTGTGTATTTATATTTGTCGGGTTGGTTTCCCGAACGTTACAACTCTGCGCGACTCTGCTCCGGGTTTGAGTCCCGGGCGGGGGTGCATTAGATTTTGGAAGGTTCAGTCGGCTGACTTGTTTAGTACAGAGCTACAGTTTGATTGTGTTGCGACGTCATGGCTGATCGAGGTGTCAAGTTTGTCGCCCGCATGTCATACCTCGAATTGACTGCTTATTTGACTGAGGCAAATGTAGAGTTTCGGCCGGAAGAAACAGTTACAGAGTTGACATTAAAGGCCATTGCCTATGTGGGTAATTTAATGGGTATCAGCGCCGCCGCATACGGTCAATGCATGCCTTCGGCCACGCGACCATTGACTGCTGCACAGTCAACCTTGTTGGGGAGTTTGGCCCTTGTTCCGAAGTTATCGGTAATTGAACCTCGGGCGGCATTGGAATTTTTAGATGAAATTGATCGTTTACACGCAACTCGGTTGACTTGTCGTTTTTTCTGCATGCTTTATTGCCGAGAGTATCGGGCCTTGCATCTGACCTTTTGAGGGAAGTAATTTCCCAGGTGGGTAATTATGAGGATTTCAAACAGCGATTGCTTCAATCAATTGGATCCCCTAGAGTTTGGAAATCTGTAAAGGGCGAGTCGGTGAATCAGTTTCAAAGGGCGAACGAGTCGGTTCCTGCCTTTGTGCAGACTGTATTTAATTACGCTCGTGCTTTGAACATGACTCAAGATGAATCCAAATTAATTAATCGGGTTTTGGACCACCTTAGGCCGGATGTGAAAGTGTTGCGTGCCTTATTTCCGAAGACAACTACTATGCGTGAGCTTCGTCGGCTTGCTGTCGAGCTTCAGCGCGAGATCGACCTTAATGACGAGTTCGAGCGGGGGGCTAATTTAGATTGTGTCGATTATGTAGGCAGGGAACGAGGCCGAGGTCGGGGGGTTAATGCACCCCGAGGTGATCAAGTGCGTCTGGGTGATGGTGTACGCATGTCGGTTCCGTCTGGATTGGCGGTGGCACAGGATGAAGTGGGCCAGGAAGGAAGGAGGC
Organism: Medauroidea extradentata; assembly: GCA_003012365.1. NCBI lineage: Eukaryota > Metazoa > Arthropoda > Insecta > Phasmatodea > Phasmatidae > Medauroidea > Medauroidea extradentata. The sequence continues at coordinate 29,124 of PNEQ01021783.1, read as the reverse complement.
CGGAAAGGTGTAGTAACATTCCTGAATTATTTAAGAGAGAGACATCCCTCTGTTGTTAAGGGAGAGGCACACGACAGTGAAGTAGTTGCATTTTTGGCCGATGGGCGGGTGGTAAAGTGTACCCGTGGGGTTCTACTCCACTTTAAGATTGGCCGTTTTTCGTGGACCCGGCTGTTTTGGGTGTTTGATGATTTGTATGCCGAGCTAATTTTGGGGTTAGATTATCTTTCAGATTCAAGGTCCGTGATAGATGCTGGGCGAGGTGCATTGACCTTTGCGTTTGCCCCTGAAGTGAAAGTTCACCTGAGAGCAAAGCCAGGACTGTATTCCCGGGGCACGGTTTTGGCCTGTTGAAACGCGAAGATGCGCGTAGTCAAATTGAAGCAATGATTGGTGAGTTCGCTGATGTAATTACCCCTAAGATTGGACGTTGTGACGTATTACCGTATAGGTTCACTGTCAGCAGTGATGTCCCTATTCGGCAACGATATATTAACTACGCCCCGCCCAAGATTCAAATTTTTAGAGACATAGTGGATTAGTTGCTTAAGGAGGGTGTATATCACCATCTAAATCTGAGTATGCGAGCCCGGCCTTTCTTGTGAAGAAAGGGAGTGGCAGGGGTTATCGCCTTGTTATGAATATGACTGCTGTCAATAAATTGATTAGGATGGACCCGTTTCCCACGCCGACGGTTGGGACCGCCTTGCAACATCTGGGGAAGGCGAAAGTATTCTCGTTGCTGGACTTAAACCATAATTTTCACCAGTGCTTAATTGACTCGGAAAGCTGTAGGTTTACCTCCTTTTGCACTCCCTGGGCCCAGTAAAAAATTTAATTGTGTACCAATAGGAGCATGCTTCGGAACCCAAGCCCTATCTAGAATCTTGGGTCATGTGTTAGCAGAACTTAAATATAAATATGTATTTTAACTATCTTGATGACATCGTGATTTACAGTGAATCTGTTGAGGAGCATGTCGAGCATGTGAGGGAGGTGTTGCAGTGATTGAGGGAGGCTAAGTTGACAGTGAATCCCCTCAAGGTGACTTGGTGTTCGGACACCATCCCCTTTTTAGGTTGTGTAATTTCTAGAGGGCAGCTGAGAATGAATACTGCAAAGGTTGAACCTATTGTTAATTTTCCTCACCCTATTTCTATGAAGGGGGTCTCTAAATTTGTGGGTATACTCCAGGTTCATTCCTAGGTTCGCAGAGTTGGCAGCCCCATTGAATCTATTGAAGCAAAAGGACCAACCGTTTGTTTGGGGTGTTGATCAGGAGCAAGCATTCAAAAGCTTGAAGAGATCTCTCGCACCAAGCCCTGTTTTACATCTTGTGAATTTTGAAGCCCAAATTGTGTTGCATGTCAATGCTTCATCAAGAGGCGCTGGGGGTGGCGTTGGGTTAGCTGCGTGATGGGGTTGTTGTCCCTGTAGCTTTTGCGAGTCGCCTCATGTCAAACGCAGAAAGACAACTTAGTGCGTACGAAAAGGAGGCGATGGCTTGTTTTTTTTGGGACGTCCAGGTTCTCTGATTATTTGGACACAGTAGAGTTTCATCTGTTTTCGGACAACCGGGCTATAACTTGGTTATTGTCCCATTCCCAAGAGTTCGGGAAACTTGGGCGCTTGACTCGATTCCGTTTCCAGGTTAAGCATATTCCCGGAAGGGACAATGTTGTTGCCGATACTTTGTCGAGAATGTTTGCGGCTGAGGATTTCGCGCCTGATACTGAGGAGGAACTTATTTCCTCGTGTAATGCCTTTGCTTGTGCTCCAAATTTCTATGAGGGACTTAGGGCTGCTCAAGAACGGGATGAGGAATGTTGTGAATTGGAGCGTCGGATTGCCTTGGGGGACGAGTCGCTGTACAGAATAAAAGACTATTTGCTTTGTTTTGTGGGGAGAGGTCGGAGTCGGTGTCTAGTGGTTGTCCCAGAAACTCATAGGTCGGAAATTCTCACCTATTATCATGCCTCAGCATTTGGTGTGCATTTAGGTAGGGAAGGAACATATCGGAAGATTGCATCTCGGTTCTTCTGGGTAGGAATGAGGAAAGATGTAAAGAATTTCGTAGCAAAGTGTCACGACTGTAAAAGAGCAAAGCCATCGCAGAACTCTCGTGTCAGATCATATACTGTGGAGGAAGTCTCCTTTGCCTGAGAGACAGTTCATATTGACGTGTTTGGTACGCTAGTTCGTTCTCGGAAATTAAATGTTTGTCTTCTCATCGTTTTGGATGTATTTTCCAAATTTGTGTTTCTACTCCCTATGAGGAATATGACGGCCAAATCGATCGTACGACATCTGTCGGAAAAGGTGTGAAGCATGGTTGGGGCTCATGTTAACTTGGCCAGTGATAATGCTCCATATTTTGGAGCTAGGGAGTTTCGGGATTTGTGCCACCGTTGGGCAATTAGGCACTATTCGAGTAGCCCTTACTATCCTTGTGGCAATACCGTTGAGCGGTTTAACCGCAATTTAAAGATTGCCCTCACCGAGCTTTACAGTGCCAACCATGCATTGTGGGATGAAGATCTTGACCTCATAACCCTTGGGTTCAATTCCTCAATTTACGGGGTTACCAAGACCTCCCCTGCCAGAGTGTTTCTTGGCCGGGATCTCATCCATCCATTGCTTAATGTGTGGGGCATCACTTCCCCGTCTCTTCCTTTGTCTGACGTTGAGCGTGAATTGTTGTCTAATGAGGTGGCTGGTCATCTCGTCGAAGCTAAGAGGCAGGTGCAAGAGCGGGTCAATATGGGTCGGGTTCCTGCTAACTTTGCAGTGGGGGACATGGTGTTTTGTCGGACCTATGTGCTGGCCTCACGTGCCACTATGACGACCAGTTGCGGGTGTGTCGATTACTAGGGCCTAATATCCTGCTTCTGCAAGACCCTGTTACAGGAAAAATCACGAGGAAGGCCCACGTCAGTCATGTCAAGAAAGTTCCAGAAACAGATGACTAGGAGGACCTTCTCAACAGTGCCGCCAGGAGTGGGCGCCGCCCGAACATAGTTAAGCCGGCGGGTAGCGGATGTAGTTCGGTCTGTGTGTTGTGCGCTTCGTTGGTGTTTGTGTAAGGTGGTAATGTTGTCGCCGGCGTGTTTTGTGTTAGTGTGTTTGTGTTAGTATGTTTGTCCTTTACTGTAATTGGAGTAGTGTATTGAATAGTATAGTGCTAGTGATGTAAGTAGTTAATAACTAACATGGAATGAATGTGAGGATGAATGTGGAATGTTAGTTATTTTAGGATATTTAGTATTAGTGAGTTAAGATAGACTAAGTTTTATGTTAGAGCGCTCTAGGGTAAGGTAGATTAAGGTATCATCATTGTTATATTGTGTACGTGTATGCCATGGTGAACAGTATTATTTGGCTGCTTGCATTGAATATTTTTTATGTAATGTATCCACTGGGTAGTATTTAATCAGGCTTGTGCATATTATATTTATATTCTAATTCTGGCCAGTGCACATTGAGTTGTTTTTGATTGTTTAAATAATATCTGGCTATAATGTGGTATTGTTAATGGTTGTCATTATGCAGGTATTATCTTTGTTACTGTGTGAACTATATTGTTCTAGATTGGTTGTAAATTATTGTGTAAACTATTTTGGCTGTAATTTATTAAGGATTACGTATTTATTGGTGATGTTATTTTAGTCGGCTCAGATGTGATTACAAGGGGCTTATTTGATTCTAAGTTGTTTGTCTCGGTTTCATGTTCCTCCGCTGGTGTGGAGCGGTTTCCCTGACCTTTGGGTAGCGCTGACAGTTGTCACCTTCTGGTGGTACCAGTGTGAGGCGAGCCTGGTATGATGTACATGCGGCAGTTGGAGTGCTTGACCTCCCCTGATGGTTAATACTGCTTTGGAGTGCCTTATGCTCAGGTGGGAGCTTCCTGTTGGAAGGTGGCCAATGTGATCATCGTGCAAAATGGACTTGGTTCTGCTGTTACTCCGGCCGCTGGTTGTTGATCAGCTCCCTCCCCCCCCCCCCCTGCTTCTACTCTGTGACAGACTGTTTGAAATCATCTTGGAAGAAGGAAGATTTGAGGGGGGGGGGTTATGAAGGACCCTAAATTCCCTGGTAGTTGGGCTGGACATGCCAGTGCTTGACGCTGTGGGCCTCCACCTCCGCTCGTCCCCGCCGCAGTGTTGGTGACTGGTGACGTCAGCGCCTTCCCTTCCCCTTCTCCACTCTTCGGTTCCCTCCCTTCCGCACCTGCGTGCGCACCGCTCCCTCTTCCCCCGCGATCCTGGGTGGGCGTGGACTGGCCTGGCGTGCGCCAGACGAGTGGCCGATGACGCCTCGACCGCGACACACCCTCTCCTGAGCTTAGGTAAGCAACTGCAACTTCCTATGGTCTTCATGCCTCCGGGTAGGTCCCTTCCTTCGCCGAACATCTTTTTATATGTATCTTTTGAAGTGCTCTCGGTAAAATTGTATATTTGTTATTAATACATTGTCGTATGAGATTCTGACTCCAGTTATTCTGTTGTTTGGGTTAGATGTCCCTCCCTACCCTCGTCCCGACATGACTCCCCGGGACTATTATATATTTGTGTATTTATATTTGTCGGGTTGGTTTCCCGAACGTTACAGTCAGGATGTAGTCAATAAAGAGCTACTCTAGTTCTTTTGTTATTTTATAATAGAGTAGTGCCGTAGTTCCGTTTTTGGAAATGTAAAACATATTTTTCAAGATTCTACATCTACTGTCATCTAGATGCTCCTTTCGGGGTTTTCGTCACCCTTAGCTTTGTTAAGTGTTCCCGCCGTGAGAGGCCATCCCCTTTTACTAATCACGAACGTTAACTAAATTTTCCAGTTTTTGCCTCTGTTCACAGAGTGTGCAAGTGCAAGTTGCAAGTGTTAGTACGAGATGCCAGTGTCAGTTGCATGTTCCAACTTAACACCCTGTCAAGTTCATAATGTTCGTGGCTCGACTGTTTGCTAACCAGTCAGATTGAACTGGCCATGGCGTGATGTCACTGCGTCATTCAACATAGCGATAAGTAGCCGCTTCACTGACATTCTTATTCTTCTTATATTGAATATGGATACTGCAATGATGGTAATGCGTTGTCTGTTGTTCTTTTCTCAACATTCAAATGACGCCGTGTCCGGTGAGTGTGAGGTAGGAATGGAGCTGCGTCGGAATGCTTTGGGCGCCACCCGGTTAAGCATGTAGCCGGGAACACGAGGCTCGATGGGTCGTGGTCTGTTCTTGCCGTCGTGCCCCTCTCTCACCTGGCGAGTCGAAACAGCTGCGGATAGGGAAAAGCAGGTAGGATCTTAAGAAAACTACACCTTACATGGACACTTATGGGGCGGTCCACAAACCCATACCCTAGGGCCTTAAAGCGAGCCAGTTCCAAATGGCGAAACAAAGTAAAACACTGGGCCGGATAGTTGTACACACGCGTTACGTTTCTCGCTGAACGAATCAGAGTCCCAAAGCACACCACATCTCTCTCGTTCCATCCGTCACGGCCGCTGCTTCCAGACTGCCTTTTTCATGAGCTGGTAGAGTGAGGGGGCGGCGAAGCCATGTGTCCTGCACTGGCAGATGGCCGGGATGGCAGGTGTCGCACGTTGGTGTCAAGTTCACACACGCCCTGCCGCCATCACTGATCCGCAACACACACTCAAGTACCGCACATCTGCCATTATCAACCAGCGCACACCTGCCACTGACACACTCTGCGAACACCTGCTGCGACCAGGCGCAACACCACAAGCCTGTGGCCTGGTACAACGACACAACATAAATGTGTTTGTTTCTTAAAACATAAATAAAAGGTATCTTAATGTAATTGTTATATGTTTTATTTTAATATTCAACTAAAGTTTGTAACGAGCCCCATTTCTATAAAAACAACTATTTCTAAAATTAATATAATTTTATGTGTAAACTTAACAACAAACCAATCGTAAAATCTAATATTTAAAATTTTATATAAAGGTTTCTGGCAATTGAACCTATGTTTTATTTCTTTTTTTTTTTTTTTTTTAATATCCTCTGGGAATTATTTATACAATTTTAAGATGTAATGTCCAGCTCTACATGAGCAGTAGTCATAGACAACAGCCTATTTTTATGTCCGGTCTCCCTACGAGCACGCATTTCAAGAGCCAATGTTATTTCAATATGGTAGTAGACTATAACAAAATTAATTAATAAAAAGGAAGGTCGCGACAATATATTTATTTTTACATTTTTTATGAGGTTAGCTTAATATTCACATTTTTATGAACAAAAACTCAGTTTGTAGAAAATTATCTCCAACAGTATTTTATTTGTTGCGACACGCTTCTGTTTGCTTAATTTTCAATATAGAGAGAGAAATTATTTTTGCTTAGTTTATTTCTTCAGATACATACAGTCCAATGATATCTGGTATCGAAATATCAGTGGAAAATATTTATATCGGGGGATATCTGTATCGGCAAAAAATCATATATAGGGCCAGCTCTAGTTAAATTACTTATCAGGTATTTAAGTAAACATCAACATTAAGCAAACACCACATCAATATCTAAAAGATAAATGGGTCTATGTATGCGACGCAAAAACAAATTTTATTCTTTATCTCTTTGGGGTCTCAAAAAGAAAAACTTAAATATTTGGATATTTACATAACAATCATCCTGAAGCAAAGAGCACTTCGATATCGACTATTTCAAGGAATTCTAGGAATAATCAAAAATACACATTACATATCTTCTACCTCCTAAAGCGTAGAACTTTGACATATTTTTTTTAGACATTTGTATGGTTATCCAATTGAAGTAAACATTATGACGATAGCCCAACGGGTCCAATCATAAAAAACACATTATTCCTTTAAAACCCCTTGGAGTTTAAAGAAAAAGTATAGAAAACACATTTCTTGTCTATTCACCTCCATAATTTCTTGAATTTTGAAAAATTGTGAAATTGCCTAGTATGCATGTCTATGAGCTTATAATTTTATAAAAATTCACGATAGCCCGTAGGGTTTGAACAACATTGACAAAATGAAAAACTAATTCCATCCTTTTACACCCCCTTATGGTTTCAATTTTGGGAAACCTTCTCTTAGTGCTTACCTATGCCATAAATGGAACACAGATTCAAAATTTCATGATACTAGGTTCATCTGATTGAGCTGTGGCCTAATATATCAGTCAATTTGTCAGTTAGTGGGCCATTTTATACATAGAAAAAAACCAGTTGATGGAAAAGGCCAGATGGGCAGAGACATATATGTCCATTAGTCTGGGTTACTGAAAATAAACTTATGAACTTAAGGTGACAAAACATCTAGCTTTCCAAAATAGATGTCCACAACTAATCAGGTGTCTCATTCACAAGCCTGTCAACATTTTCCTACTTACTGATTTTTAATGCTCATTACTTTAATATGCTGCAAATGAATTAAAAAATATAAACACATTTATTAAAATTCACCACAAATTTATTTAAATAAGTACCATTCATTTTTTAACTACATAGCCAGAAACGGGAGTTAAAAATAACAGTTTTAAAGTATGTATGCAGTTATTAAAAGCTTTGAAAAATCCTGAAACACATACCATTTGAATTTGGAAAAATTTCCCACTTTTCGAAAACAGAACTATATTACGCAAGCTAATAATTTTTATCACACTTCATTTATATAAATTAATTTATATCATCATACACTTTGGTCTGCAATCAACTAATTAATTTATTGGACTTTAACAAATACTCAATATATTTTACTTGGAGGCACTTCATTCAATATATTTACTCTCAAAACCCTTTGTTATTTATTTGTAAATTTATATTTTCTACCAAAAAGAACGCATTTTGCAGGATGCTAGTGGGAGGGTGGACAAGAGTGAAACAGATCGAAAGAGTACTACAAAGACAATTGGCACACTCGAGTTGGGACTGTGCTTGAAAACATTACCAAATACTTTAACTTTTAAATGCAGCATTTAGTATTTTCCATACAATGTTTCATACTTTGACGGTGTATCTGTTTACAAACGTACACTAGGAAATCAGGCAATTAGATATTTCAAAGTTATCCTGATAAGCTTTCAACTGCTATCATAATTGACCATTAAAAATTATAATTTGCTGTAAACCGAGTCATCACAAGGGAAACAAGTGTGGAATAATGTTCTAGAAGTAAAATCATAATCATTGTAAGTTTTTAATATTCATGTGTTATGTGAGTAAGTGCATTGCGTGTGTTAATGCATTGTGTGCGAGTGTGCGTAGTGTGTGTGCGCAAGTGAGTGTTGTGTGTGTTCTGTGACGTCCGTCAGGGCTTCGCCCCTAACATTACTGAGCCAGATGTGACTCCCGTCATGTAGGGTTATATAGTTATGTAGTACGCCATGGTCGAATGAAACATAATCTTTGTGCGACGTACCTTTTCACTTGCTGAGATGAAGTTGTTTTAAAAGTATCAAGTAATTAATTTAGTCTCAACCTGTGCCTCAAATTGTATGTGTTATTTTCCACTGAAGCTTTATTGCTTTTAGGTTAAGTGTGTGTTTTGTTTACATTTGCTAGGTTATGCGATACGTTGCTACTTGCAACACCAACGTTACAGTTTAAAGAAAAAAGGTTGTGCTTAGGGTATAAAGCATTCATTATCATTATTTAGTATGTAATCTCCATTCTTTTACTGTTGAATTATATTTGCAACAAGTCATCAAGTGCAGCAGAAGTGGCAAGTGTGAAGCGACCAGCCTGCGCTTGGGGTATAGTTTTTCAATTAGTCAGTTGTATTTCTAGAGTCTCTGCTGTTGCTTATTTGTTTGCATAAATTAATGCTAGCCAATGTTACTGACACTTCAGAACCAAGAGCTGGTCAGCCTGGTATCAGTTAGGTGTAGGGTAGGGTTGATGCATTTATTAATGTCAAAACCCTCAGTGTGTTGCCCGGCCACCCTACTTTATTATTGCTTGTAAATTATTTAAAATCAGAGTGTTTCTAAAATGTTTGTAAGTCAATAATAATTGTTTCAATGTGAGGGTTCCATGTTCGTTGTCGTAAGCCTAATAATTTTCTAAGTCAGTTATTTAAATAATGTAAAGATTATAATTTTGCTGAACAAGAAATCTCATAGAAAACCAACTCTAAAAGTATAACCGCTATTGGGCCTGGTGAAACAGTACGGTAACAGAAAACCGCGTCTGGATGCAATTCTTAGTGATAAGGTTTCTCATTGGAGTATTTTATGTTAAATGTGTTCTCAGGTTTTGTTTCAAGTTCTCAATGTTATGATGACACGTGAATTTAAAGTAAATATGTCTTGTGTGGACTTTTCTAAAACAGCAGGAAATTTCAAGCAATTTTGGACTCTTGGACATTTTACGAGAAATTGATCGTTTAAAAGTTATTGCAGTTTGAAAGTTTTGGTATTTGTTTTGAAAATATGTAGATGAGTTCAGCCAGCCCGGCCATGGTGCCGCGGGGGTGATACGATAGGGGTTTACAGAGTGTACTGCAAGGTGTACGGCCGGCAATGTCCGATGCCAAGGTTTTATTTAATATAATTTTTATTGTAATAATAATTTACTAAAGTATGGAAATATGTTTTTAAAGTGAGAATAATTTTGCCGATTTTTCAGTGATTTTATTTTGGTTAATTTGTATCCAGACCGGTTACCTAATCTTGCTAGAAGGTCATGGAACATTCTAACCGGAAGGTAGGCCGCCATGGTGCCTTGGGACGCCATTGTGGTCGCCGTGGCTTGTTACTCTGTTCTTGACCGTCGAGGAGGCCGGACGTGTTCCGTGTTGTGCGAGGTTTGCACGTGGTAAGCCGAGGGGCGCGAGTTGAAGAGATGGGGCCGCGATGGAAGGCAATGGAAAGACTTTTTAGAACTATGCATTAGCTTCAACTTATTTGATTAATTAATGTGAATTTGCAGTCGTATTAACCGCGTGGCCGGCCCACTATCGGTTTATGATTTGAGTTTAGCACGTGCTATTTTTCTTTTGAGTTATGTTTAATTTTGGTTCAGTTCTCTTTCAATAACATTTTATTTTGTACAAGGAGTTTGTACGTGCCGATGTAAGCGCGGTTGCGTGAGTTTGCAATAAGAGTAATAAATATGGGCTGTTAATCTGA
>PNEQ01021783.1:0-18899 GCA_003012365.1 Medauroidea extradentata | reverse complement strand
TGTCACATCAGAAGAGGCAGTGTGTGACTAAGAGAAGAGAGTGCGGTGCCACCACACAAGCCTGGGGCGAGAGAACCGGAGAATCACCGCACTGTGAGGAGAGAACCAGGGAATCACGGAACTGAGGGGGGATTGATGGAGGTATTAGCGTCAAGGAGAGAGGTAGAACGTCGTCGGTTGCTTGAATTTCGGTCAGTAGGCATGTGGGATGCCTTTAAGAGCCCACATAAGAGTGTTTTGGCAAAGAAATAAAGCTGTGTAGATTTTTGCGAGTGACTTCAGGGTTAGAGCCACGCGGGCGACGTCACACCCTGAGAAAGAGACTAGCCGGGTCTCCATGCCCGTAATCCATGGAGTGGCGCCCTAAACCATGACCGTCTATATATCTCTCGCTAACCCTGGTAACATCTGCGTGTGTTGTGTGTGAGTGTGTGTTGTGCTATGTGTGTTGATAGTGTTGTGTGTGTTGATTGTGTTGTGCTATGTGTGTTGATTGTTTTGTGCTATGTGTGTTGATTGTGTTGTGCTGTGTGTTGATTGTGTTGCGCTGTGTGTGTTGATTGTGTTGTGCTGTGTGTGTGTTGAGTATATGTGTTATGTGAGTATTGAGTGTGTGTGTTGTGTGTGTATTGAGTGTTTGTGTTGTGTGTGTATTGAGTGTGTGTGTTGTGTGTGTGTTGTGTGTGTACTGAGTGTGTGTGTTGTGTGTGTATTGAGTATATGTGTTGTGTGTGTATTGAGTGTGTGTGTGTGTGTTGAGTATGTGTGTGTGTTGAGTGTGTGTGTTGAGTGTGTGTGTATTGAGTGTGTGTGTGTGTGAGTGAGTGTGTGTGTTTTGTGTGTGAATGTGTGTTTTGTGTGTGAGTGTATGTTTTGTGTGAGAGTGTATGTGTTTTGTGTGAGAGTGTATGTGTTTTGTGTGCAAGTGTGTGTTTTGTGTGCGAGTGTGTATTTTGTGTGCATCTTTTGTGTGTGAGTATGTGTTTTGTATGTGTGTGTTGTATGTGTGAGTGTGTGTTGTGTGTACATAAGGCACGTTGCGAGGACTATTGTATGCTTTTTCAATAGGCCTGTGAGGACTTCAAACCTTGAGAGGACCTTGCCGAAGTCCTCGGAAGGAAATCGCTCGGATATGTAAACTAAACAACATAATATGCTCACAAGTAAAATCTGAACTTATTCTGACGGAGTCCTCGTAATGTTCGTGGAGTTTCATACGAGTAGTGCAGCAGAATCCCACCAGGAAGCACTCTTGTCGATTTTCGATACACACGATGTGCATCAAGTTGGACGCCCACGTATTATACGAGGACTTGGATACACACCTTTTAATACACACTGAGTTGAGCTCCGGCAGTTTATCCGAGGACTTAATCTCTAGCCAATCATCTCACACATAGTTAAAATTCAAACGAGTTTGTAAAGAGTGTGTCTGTCTACTTCGTTGTGAGGACCAAGCAGTGTGTATCGTAGTCTACGTTCTGCGTTGTGAGGACATCTGGTAATATTACAGAAAGTATTTTGTGATATGAATAATGTTTATTTGAACAGTAATTATATTTACTTATTTCTTTAACTTAGTTAAAGTTATATTTATGAAGAAACAATAACATCGGTGGTGTAGTAGAGCACTCATACTCAACAAGGCAATCAAATTCTATCTCCGGCAGGGTCTCCACCCCTCCTAGGATCTGATTTGTGACTCGGGGTCCGACGATGCCCCTGTGTGGAGGGTTTTCTCGGAGTCTTACAGTCCTTGTGTCCATACATTCAGCTGCTGCTCCACATCCACAACATTTTCTTATTATTGCATGTGTAAAAGTATTCCTTTATTCTGTTTGTGAGCAAAAAATTTGTTTGTAAAAATTTTTAAAAAAATTTTTGGTGCATAACTGCTACATGATACATTAAGACTTTTAACAAATGTACTGAATCATGTTACTGAGTCAAATACTTTGACTATTAATTCAGTAAGTGGCCACTTGTAAGACATTTAAAGTTAAATATTTTCTAGGGGCCTAGAGGGCTTCAATTAGGCTTTTATAATTCTAATATATGTGTGTAAGATCTCAAGGTCAATGAGGTAAAAAGCATACTTAATGAATTATTTAAAAGTGCGTGGTAGATAAATACACGATGAAATCATCAATTGATTTCTACGCTTTCTTCAAGGCCAATATGGATAAAATACTCAATGGCAATCCCAAATAATCACGGTATTTGCCTTCTTTATGAGTAAATATTAATCCAGAATTATTAATTTGTTACGTGTGATCTCTTGCACCGAAGTTAAATGCACCCGGTTCCGGTGTTAGAGATTGTGCCTCAGAAGTTCGTGACACTGGAAAAAATTTTGTTTAAAACTTTGGCTAAAACTACTGTCTATAATTGATATTGCTTTATTTTTTTTTTCTTCGCAAACTGACTTTAAGAAATCTACAGACATAGATTATTGCTTTTAGCGTTGTATTATGCACCACGCCCTCTTAAAATAAGACTAAATATCTAACAAACGTTTATATATATATATATATATATATATATATATATATATACACTAACAAATTCAATGCAGTAGTCGTCAAGTTCCCTTTTGTATTCTAACAGATTCCACAAATTCAGTTTTTCATTAGAGGTAATCATCAGTGTCCTTTAAAATATTAATGCTGAATTTCATAATTTATTAATAAAATTTTACGCTTTGTAATGGGTTTTAATACATGACCATGCATTTTGGTACCCTTAGCGCTAATAAAAACGGTATGAAATAAACTACGGACATAAATGTAAACACGTTAACTGGTTAGAATTGTGTTTAGCTTGTCAATATAGTGTAGTTACGTTAAACAATTACCTACATCGTAAAAATTGTGTTTGGAATCGTTGGTAGCTGAAAATTCAATATTCGCTGTCAACCAGTTACTAGATAAGGGAAATTCACTGAAAGAATACATAAATCACCTTGAAGTGAAGAGATTTTGGTCAGCACTTAAAATGTAGGTAGGTCTTCAGCTCTGGTGAGGGATGACATTATGTGAATATGGAGCAGCGCCGGAATGAAGGAACGGAGGAAACGGGAGATCCTCGAGTAAACCCCCTAACTAACGACATTGTATGACACGATACTTACACGAGGTAATCCAGGGATCGACACAGTCGGAAATCGAACCCGGATAACTTTGGTGCTTGGACAGTGCTATTGACACTGTGTCAACCGCGGCAACTCGTAATATGTAGAGACGACTATTTGACACAGTACATATTACAGTATACAGTTGCTATGAGGACTGTACTTTATTGTGGTTGCTATAAGGACGTGCGTACTGACAAAATAACACACATATACACAGTGAATTTCTCTTAATATATTGAGAGGACTATTTGACACAGTACATATTACAGTATACAGTGGCTATGAGAACTGTACTTTATTTTGGTTGCTGTAAGTACGTGCGTACTGACAAAATAATACACATCCACAATGTAGTTCTCTTAATATGTTGAGAGGACTATTTGACACAGTGCATATTACAGTATACAGTTGCTATGAGGACTGTGCTTTATAGTGGTTGCTATAAGGATGTGCGTACTGACAAAATAATACACATACACAACGTAGTTCTCTTAAAATGTTGAGAGGACTATTTGACACAGTACATATTAAAGTATACAGTTGCTATGAAGACTGTACTTTATTTTGGTTGCTATAAGGACGTGCGTACTGACAAAATAATACACATCCACAATGTAGTTCTCTTAATATGTTGAGAGGACTATTTGACGTAGTGCATTAGACAGTATACAGTTGCTATGAGGACTGTGCTCTATTGTAGTTGCTATGAGGACTGTGCTCTATTGTAGTTGATATAAGGACGTGCGTAATTACTAGGGCCGCGATTTTGTCGCGAAAAGATTTTTGCCCCACTTTGTTTCAGTGTCTCTCGTGCACATCAGTAGATCTGCTTCATGATTACTGGCAGCGTGCCTTTGTTCATACACGTTGCGCATTTGACTGTACCAATCAGAATAAGATTATTGTGACTCCGTACGTCAGTAATTTGCCAAGGCGAGTAAGAGTAAAATCATCCAATCACAGACGATGTAGCGGAGCTGCAGATGTGCACATGACGCATTGAAGCCAAATGTTGCAGAAACCTTTTCGCCATAAAATCGTGGCTCTAGTAATTACAAAATAATACACATACACAGTGTAGTTCTCTTAATATATTGAGAGGACTATTTGACAAAGTACATATTACAGTATACAGTTGCTATGAGGACTGTGCTCTATTGTAGTTGCTATAAGGATGTGCGTAATTACAAAATAATACACATACACAGTGTAGTTCTCTTAATATGTTGAGAGGACTATTTGACACAGTGCATATTACAGTATACAGTTGTTATAAGGACTGTACTTTATTGTGGTCTCTCTCTCTCTCTCTCTCTCTATATATATATATATATATATATATATATATATATATATATCTGTGTGTGTGTGTGTGTGTGCGTGCGTATGTGTATGGCCAAACAGGCATGTAACAGTCGAACCAATCAAATATTTGGTTGCCTGGCAGGTACAGTTTTTAACTACTGTACTTCCTTTTGACATTACCAAATTTTAACTACTGCACATTCATCTAGGCCTACATATGTCAAAAAATTAAATTTCAAATACAACTTTTGTGGTAGAAAAAGATAATGAAATCAATGTGTCGTAAATGTGTGTGGGTGGGCGACAGAATAAACAAATGATAATTGATAACATAGCGAGAAGACAATACAATGAAATCAACTTTTGACACTATTACAGAAAATCTACATTTCTAGACAAAAAGAAAAACACGCAATCATTTACGTAGTTTAATAAAAATAACAAAATTTACAATACTGGATTGCAGGCATGGTGGAGGTTTATAGATGGCAAAAGAAAATAAAATGAGCACTAAGTTTCTCTACTTCTACATCCTTCCTTACATTTTTTTTACAGGTAAAGGGAAACTATAACATTTAAGGCCGTATTTATAAACGGCTTTCGAATGACAACCAACTGCCCACCAATGCTTTCTCTTTGGGGATAGCGGTTGGTTGTCATTCAAATCCTGTTTATAGATATGGCCCTTAGTGTCCTTTATGGGCAATATTTAACTTATAAGCAGTTTTTTTATAACTTATGTCGAAACATTCTATAGACAGCATTTGTCGGTAGTATGAGACTCTTGGGCTTCTAGGTGACTAAAAAAAACCAGACTGATAACAAATGTTAAAAACTCACCAAGAAACCAAGGAAGCAGAAGCAAGGAAAAGTTCATCTTACTTTGCATTTTCTGTTGTAGATACAATTTCCAACCCAGAAACTAATAGGTTGAAACAAAACACCTCCATGTGTTCTGGCTTTCTAAAATAGTAACTTATCTCCTGTTGCATAAACTATGAGTTACACAACCATTTTAACAGAACTCAAAGCTTCAGAGTAGCTTGCATTCTTGAATTTCCAACCAAGAAAAATTTCTACTATGTTTTACCACAGAATAAATAAGTAGTAACAGAAGCGACAAAACGTGATTTATATCGTACTCATTTTCTCTTTGGATTGCCATGGCGTCGTAGTTCGCAGAAGTTTGGTTACCCTGAAGTTTATTAGGCCTAATTTTATTATCTGTGAGGAAATTGGTACGTAAGTATTGTCACATTTACGATTTCTAAATATGTAAATGAGATGCTAACAAATTACAGTATTTCTTGAAATGTAAGTGGTTGTTTAAACCAATGTTTCAAATTCCAAATGGCTTTGTTTACTTTCCTGTACGCCCCGAGAGCTTGTACAATAGCAATGGTTAAAAAGCTGCATTATGTCGCTTCTTAAAGAGTTAGTAATTAACTGATGTCGAACCTCGAATCGTCATGTTCACCGCTTAAAAATATTAAGCTAATATACGAAGTGATTACAGTATCTCAAGAAGAATAGGTGGTTATATAAGCCAATGTATCTAATCCACGTGGTATTGTTCACATTCACGTACGCCCCGAGAGCTGGTACGATATCAACAATGAAAAAACTTTCCTTGTCGCTTCTGTTAGCATTATTTATTCTGTGGTTTTACTGATTCCTAACTTTCTTTGCTATATTAGCCATTTCTCCTTGACAAACAAATAAACTTCAAAACCAAAGAGAAATGTTTTACAAAGACTCTAAATGGAAGGATGACCTAACATTATTATTACAAATAGAAAATAAAAGGGAATTTAACCTTTTGAAGCATAAACATTTTCGTCGTACCAGGCCACAGGCCAGGTAGAGTTGCACCTGGTCGCGGCAGGTGTCCGCAGAGTGTGTCAGTGGCAGGTGTGGGCTGCTTGGTAATGGCAGATGTGAGGTACTTGAGTGTGTGTGGCGGATCAGTGACGGCAGCAGAACATGTGTGAACTTGACACTGACGTGCGACACCTGCCATCCCAGCCACCGCATGGCCATCTGCCAGTGCAGAACACATGGCTTCGCCACCCCCTCCCTCTAACAGGGCATGAAGAAGGCATTCTGGAAGCAGCGGCCACGTCGGACGGAACGAGAGAGACGTGGTGGGCTTCGGGATTATGATTCGCACAGCGAATTAAGCAACGCGCTTGTGCAACTATCCGGCCCAGTGTTTTACTTTGTTTTGCATTTTGGAACTGGCTCGCTTAAGGCCATAGGGTATGGGGGTGTGGACCGCCCCATAAGTGTCCATGTAAGGTGTAGTTTTCCCCAGGTCCTCCCTGCTTTCCCCGATACGCAGCTGTTTCAACTCGCCAGGTGAGAGAGGGGCACGCCAGCACGAACAGACCACGACCCATCGAGCCTCGTGTTCCCGGCTACACGCTTAACCGGGTGGCGCCCAGAACATTCCAAAGCAGCTCCTTTCCTACCTCACTCTCACCGGACATGGCGTCATGGCGCCCAACGCTTTGGCGTGAATATCACAGCGTATATTGACGTATAACCTACACAGACAAGAAATGGAAGACGACACTTCACCACAGGATCGCCACAGTTGCATTGTTTAGCCAGCTACGTTACAGCAAGCACGTCAGCGACAGCAGGAAACAATACACTGAGCTAGATCTAAAAACAAATTGAAGCATACTACACAAAGAGCAGCAAGGAGTGTGTTAGGTGTGGATTATCAGCCTTCCCTGATTTACTTTCGGAGAAGTACTGCAACAGTGCTGCACATGTGCCATGGAGAACCAGAAGGGGAACCAGAGCGTGAAAGTGGAGAAGTTTACCAACCACAGCCTGCCAAGGCAGGCCGAAGTATGTGACTCGTCAACATGTTACAGACAAGGGAAGGAGATGGCCACTTGTGTGACTTGTCGAACAAGACGCCACCGCAGATGTTCGCACGCCACGGAACTTGTCACGTTCGGTGAGGGCGTTGTTCGCTTGTGCAACTTGTGTGTCATTGAGGCCCCCTCCCCCGCTTCAAGGTCAAACGTCACAACTACAAACCTAACATCCTATCACTACTCCCCCAACGCCTCAACGACTGCGCGTCGAGCTGTCGCAACAACCCGCCAATGGAGTGGGGACATAATGAAACTTCCCGAGTACTCTGGACACATGTACGAGGACGTGGACCAGTTTCAGCAGCAGTGCGAAATACTGTGTTTACGATACAGCGTAGTGTACGAGGAGTGGGTTGATCGTGCGATAAACAACTTGCATGGTGCCGCAAAGGACTGGTGGAAAATATGGAGATAGGCAACAATAACATGGGACGAGTTCACGAATAGCCTACGGTATCGGTTCAGGTCCACGAAGGCTATAGCAGACTGTCAAGCGCGATTTTATAGTAAACGACAAAAGGACACAGAGTCGACAGAGAGGTACACAGCAACGAAAATCCATTTGTTTCGGCGCATCTGTCCAACCACACCGCCAGAGAACGCACTAAGCAGCATAACTTTGCGTCTGCGACTGAAACTCCAACCACTTTTGGCAGAAGTGAATGGTGAAAGTGTGGAGGAATACGTTTGTCGAGCAATCGTCGCAGACAGGGCCGTCAATTGGCTGAGAGGATGTCCATTACAGACACTAGGACGAGCGGACGAGTAGGCCCCCATCACCAGAAATATGCGCGATAGCGGCACACCAACAGGCCGAAGACAACAACTCGCGATTGAGGCGCCGCGGTCGGCTGACCCTGTGTCCACCCCACAACTCTCGCGACAAGACATTCGACAACCACAGGGCCACACCTGCAAAGCGCACACGTTTCACTGGCACCGGAACTGCCCTGTTAGGAATGCCACATGCCCACCGTCGGGAAACGCCTAAGGCGGGAAGGCAGGCCAGCTTCTGACCTCCCCGCTGTCAATCGCCACACACACCTGATCACGACCAACACCGACTCAGAGCCATTTTGGGACAGTTAACCGTCAAGGAGGATCAGTTACTACGCATCCCGATCGAAGTCAACAACCAACCAACTGCTGCATTAGTTGATACTCCCTCCAACCATACGTTCGTCGCATCCACACTCATTAATCCATCACAGATCCGACCTGGACCCTGCATGCTACAACTGGCCACCAGGGGGAAGCACAGTACCACACAGGGCGTAACCGACCTGACGATCAGGATACGCGACCAGACGTCTTAAGTCGAAGCCTTGGTCGTGGACGGCCTACGAGAGCCAGTGTGCTGGGGCAACCAAGGATGCAGCAACAAGCAGCAGTGATAGAGGTCGCGGCGAAGAGGGTACACGTGGAAGCCGGGGAATGACGATCAGTGTATGCTGTCGACCGGCGGCCGATTACCAACCAACACACAATTTACCTGGGCGACCTGGATAACGAGGTCCCAATCGAATACAGGACAGCGATACAATCTCTCTTGGATGAACAGAAAGATGTCTTTGATTTCTCCGATCTACTTCAGACAACCACTGGTGCCAGAAGCTATGGGATGCATGAACGAGTCAACCAGGAGCAAGTCGCTGAGATGCTAAAGGAGGGTTAAATCGAACCGTCCAAAAGTCAATATAATGCCCACATTGTACTCATGCCGAAGAAAGCTGGGACACTGCGCTTTTGTGCTGATTTCCGTCCGCTGAACCTTGTGACAGAGTGTGCCCCTCCACCGCGGATCAGTGTTGATGAGGCCTTGGCAGGACTGGGTGATGGCAGAGTGTTCTCGACATTAGACTTAAAGTCAGGTTATTGGCAAGTAACGATATGTCCAGAAGACCGTGAGAAGACAGTCTTTACGACACCAGATGGACGCCGCTTTCAGTTTCGAAATATGCCATTCGGGCTGAAGTGCGCTCCTTCAACCTTCCAGTACATGATGACGCAGGTGCTGGAGGGGTACATCGGGAAGTTTGTTGTAGCGTACCTCGACGTCGTCATCGTCTGGTCCCGGACATGGGAGGACCATGTACGCCATCTGAATTTAGTGTTAGAACGACTGGCAGTGCACCAACCTGTTGTCTCCCCCCAGAAGTGTTACATCGGTAGAACCTCCGTCGACTTCCTGGGGCATGTGATCCGGCCGGATGGCAACTACGCCCATCCCGAACACTTGGACAAAATTGCCAACAGCACATTTCCGACGACCAGGAAACAAATGCAACGGTTCATTGGATTAACGAACTGGTTGAGGAACTACATACCGCACTTAGCCACAATTGCCGCCCCTCTCACTGACTTGTCTGTCAAAAGAAAATACACCTGGAACAAACATACCCACAAGGCATTTGAAGAGTTGAAATCGCAGTTCACCCAGTGTCATGCTTTGTCTCGCATCAACCCTGAGAAGCGCCTTTACGTCCAGACCAATGCCAGCACGGAAGGTGCCCGCGCCGTTCTATACCAGCCAGCTGACGACGGGTCACGACTGATTATCAACTACAGTAGTGCCAAATTCTGAGAAGCAGAACATCACTATCACAGCAATGAGTGAGAGTGCTTGGCGGTAGTTTGGGTTCTTCATAAGAAATGCCCTCACCTAGAAGGAAGACGGTTCACGTTACGGACGGACAACTAATGTCTGACGTAGCTGGACACAATGCAGGGAAGGAGGGGTAAACTTATCGGCTGGGCACTGTTAATACAGTCGTTTGATTTTAAGATTGAGCATGTCAGCGGAGTTAACAATGAACTTCCCGATCACTTGTCACGGGATCCAATCCCGGCTCAAACCATCATGGAAGACCACGACGTAACAAAGATGTTTCCTCCTGAGCATCCCTCAACTAGTAGAGGAATGTCGAAACAAAGGAACACGCCTCACTGTAGGCGATCACGCATTCGTCCAGGCAGACTACCTGGTCTGCTGTGAATAATAAAGTCCTTAACACACAAAAAACATCTCCTACAGCTTTGCGCTTAATAGCCAAGTGCGCCGAGGGTAATGTGGAGCGTGTTCGAGTAAGGTATCAAGTGCTGCAAACGAGGCCGCCAGGTGTGGAGACGGCATGGAAAGTATTTGTGGCCCCCGAGGCAAGAGAGACAGTCTTGAACTTCGCACACAGTGATACACTAGCAGGGCATCCCGGGGTGGATCAGACATTGCGCAATTTAATGCAGTATTTCCACTGGCCTGGACTCAGAGTGGATGTGAGGGATTATGTACAAGGCTGCCAGGACTGCCAAACGGCACGGAGAGTAGATGGGACCGAACAACAATCCCCCCACCTTCCCACTACTCCCTTCAAAGCTGTAGCATTGGACTTGATGGGACCGTATCCACGCACCACCAAGGGATATTGTTTCATATTAGTGATAACTGACATGTTCTCTCGCTGGGTGGAGGCGTATCCACTAACGAACACCCACAGTCAGACAATTACAAAAGTGCTCCAAAAGGAATTTTTCCCACAATGGGGGTATCCACAAACATTACTAACGGACAACGGTTAACAGTTTCTCAGTAGGCAGTGGAGGAGGTGGTCCCGCGAACTACAACTGGAGCACCATACGACACCGGTATACCACCCTCTTGCTAATCCAACAAAGAGGCGGAAGCTGAAGGTCCAACTCCGCTTGTGTGTTGGAGAATATCACTCACAATGGGACCAACATCTGGGCAAGGCTCTGTTCTGCCTCAGACGTCGGGTGAATGCCGCCACAGCACACGCACCGGCAACCCTCGTGCAGGGGCGCGACCTACCACTTCAAGGAGAACTCAGGCCAGAGGTCCCTCAGGATGCAGAGGACTGGAGCGAGCGCCGAGACGCTGAACTCACTGCTGCTCGCCAACACCAAGAGACGTATGTACAAAAAATTCTGCCAGTGTTGGAAAACCCGCCTGCACCCCTGGAGGTAGGGACACTGGTATATGCTCGGAACCATCCATTGTCGGCCGGCACACGAAACTTCTGTGCAGGACTAGCACCTAGCTGGACAGGTACCCACACAGTGCGAAAACGCCTACGACAACGCGTCTACCTGGTACGAGATGGGGACAGGAGCCTCCGAAAGATCCATCGAGACGAACTAAGGGTGGTTCTAACAATGCTGGCTGACGAGGAAACAGATACAGACGGTGTGACACAGGCCCCACCGGAGGAAACATTACACCCACAAACTGAGACACCACTCCAAGAGGAGAGTGACAAACACTCGCAAAGCAGATGTGACGAGACTCCGGGACTGGCGTTACTTCTCCCGTCGACGCATGGTGTCATAACACCGCCGCAGGAAGCCGAACCAATAGTGACCATGCCTGATGAGGATGAGCCGAGACTCCAATCCATCGTCCGGGAAGTGTGGGAACTGGATGCGCCACTGGAAAGTATAACTTTTACCATACACATCGAGTAACCAGAAGACCACGACGCCGACGCAGCAGGCAACCTCAGTTACACTTGTCCGAGCCTAGCACAAATGGCCAGCAGAAGGAAGGGGTCAAACCGGAACCGAGGAACGAATGAAAATGCAGACGCCGAGCACCTGCCAGGTTTCGTCCTCGTGTTCGTCGCTTTCCAGAGTGGGGCGTGGCTGGTGGCCCTCAATCATCGGCGCTTACGGTACAGACGCCAGTGGCAGAACATCAGGATGCAAAGACCAAAACATCCCAGGATATGCTGGTGTTACCAACGTCTGGCACCCCAATGTCTACTCCCTCTAACCATACCAACAGACACCGAAGGGAGCCCTACAACCTAAGACCTCGCCCACGACAGAAACAGCAGACCTGTTGTGCACCACCCGACGACTCAGGAGATGAAGCCAGAGATTTCGACCCACAGCAGACCTTAGTGTTCAGTCGTCGGGAGCGACACCGGCAGCAATGTACACAGCGAAAGCACACACCCGCCGTGACCAGTCGTCTTCAGGAGGGGGGCGTATGTCGTGGTACCAGGCCACAGGCCAGGTGGAGTTGGGCCTGGTCACGGCAGGTGTTCGCAGAGTGTGTCAGTGGCAGGTGTGCGCTAGTTGGTAATGGCAGATGTGTAGTACTTGAGTGTGTGTGGCGGATCAGTGACGACGGCAGAGCGTGTGTGAACTTGACACTGACGTGCGACACCTGCCATCCCGGCCATCTGCCAGTGCAGGACACATGGCTTCGCCACACCCTCCCTCTACCAGATCATGAAGAAGGCAGTCTGGAAGCTGCGGCCATGACGGACGGAACGAGGGAGACGTGGTGTACTTCGGGACTCTGATTCATTCAGCGAGAAACGTAACGCGCGTGTGCAACTATCCGGCCCAGTGTTTTACTTTGTTTCGCCATTTGGAACTGACTCGCTTAAGGCTCTAGGGTAAGGGGGTGTGGACCGCGCCATAAGTGTCCATGTAAGGTGTAGTTTTCTCCAGATCCTCCCTGCTTTTCCCGATCCGCAGTTGTTTCGACTCGCCAGGTGAGTGAGGGGCATGCTGGCACGAACAGACCACGACCCAACGAGCCTCGTGTTCCCGGCTACATGCTTAACCTGGTGGCGGCCAGAGCATTCCGACGCAACTCCGTTCCTACCTCACTCTCACCGGACACGGCGTCATAGTTAATATTTTATGGCTACTAATGCTGCTACGCTTATTCCACTTGATATTTTCAATTGAGCCAACAAATTAGCTAAGTTATCTTAAACGAAAACCTGAAGGCCACGATTTCTTCTTGCTCTGTCGTTCCCTTCGTCTTAAAACTTTGCTTGGCCGTTCATAAATGTTATTATACCGTAGTTATAAGTACTTGAGAAATTTTTAAAGTTTTTCAGACTTTAGGAACACTTCAAATAAAATAATCACAACCCATTGACACTAGAATATATTGAATTGATACATCTAAATCGTGAAACATACAACAATAACATACTTTTACCAACTTACTGCAAATTGTAAAGAAGTCAAAAATTAAGAAAAAATTAAAATAAAATTAATATTCATAGTAAATAATAATTTAAATAGTTACAAAAATCAACAAAATTCTATTTTAATTGTTTTCCTATGATCAAACAAAAGTGTTAGATCTGTTGTTGACCGCCGTACTTCTCTCCGCTCACAACATGTAATTTAGAGTAATTTGCAAAAAATCAAATCTCAAAAACCACTCGGTTGATTTCAATCTTATTTGGAATGCAGTTTCTGTGTATATCACGTACAATATTATGTAACACTAACATTTAAATAATGCTAAATATTTGTAAAGTTTGAGCATGAATCACATGGTACAAAAAAAGATACGACCACACTTTCTGGCTTGTCCGTTCATAATACACGTAACGCCAAAACTGATAGATATAGACACATGTTAATTTAGAAATGTCATGCACTTGTTAGTAGGTTTGTTTTAACTAAACCCCTACTAGGGTTAAAAGTGCTGTGTTTAATTGTTTAGCACTGCTCATCAAATCATAAATTACAAGACACTTCACCACTACCTTAGCCTAAAAGAATACTAACATGGGCTGTTTATGTAGGTCTATGCATGTATAGGTCATTCGGAATAAAGTGAGCAATAAAGATTTAACTTTTGAAAAAAATCACTAGTCGTTACTGCATATACATCACCACTAACAAGAGTTACTTTACTGCTTGTATGGTTGGTAGCGATTCATCACATTTAGTTCCGTGTATTTTCCTATTCGAATACAACATTAGTAAAAGAACAAATTATGAAATTACCCTCTCTTTATTTAATATACTTCAAAATATTTACTTATGATCTTATTGACATTTCTACATACAGTATACAGGGCGTAAATTAAAGTATGTTACAAACTTTGTGTGGTGATTCCTTGTCGAAAATGAAGTACAGTTACATAAGACGACTTTTCGCTTAGCACACTTCGTAAGGGAGCAATATGCCCTATAAAACCAATTTCAAACGACTGTAGTTTATTGGTACAAAATCGTAAACATTATAACATTAAATCATAACTCGCCAGATACTGTGTTCTGCAAACACTTATTGACAGTCCGTGAAAAATGTGTTTCGAATAACTTACACCATCATCAAAATAATGGGGGTGGTCACCCCCTTTCCGGCTTAGACGTTGGTGCCATCAGATTTTATGGACTGACAATGCAATAATTTGTATCAAGAGACCCCGATGAACAAAAAAGGTCGTCTTGTTGTTACACTGTAAAGTGAAGCATGTCCTAGAAAATGGGCAAGACAGTGTTAGGGGACTGCCACGTAGGCAACGCATACTACACAGGTGGTGTGGCTGAACGACGCGGTAGTTAGTAACAAACGCGTACCCCGCGCTAGTTTGTAAACCTACAACGCATCATGGGCGACGTGTGAGCTACGAACAGTTACTGATAGATGGCTGGTGAAGCAGAACGAATTTGTTAGTAAATGTTGCGGGGATATTGAAATGTACTGCACACGTGTAATTATTCTGCACAGTAGTAGTACAAAACCAAATGAAGTGAACAATGTAATGTACACAAATTAGTATGCGTATAATGTAAGAAGGGTAAACATTGGAGCGCACAATTCTACGTATGCCAGTCACCATTGAGGCTTTTCAATATCATTCCCTCTGTGATGAACAGACGGTTTTGTGTTCTGTACTCTGTAAAGAGTAAGTTGTCTGAGACTTGGCCCTGATACATGCACACTATCCACGTTCTCCTCCGTTTAGTGTGTAATGCATGCCGGAGTACCCATTAGACTGCGACGAGGTACACTCTGACGTGCCGGGATATGTGGGCTCGTCATACTATTCACAATAACTGGGTTGCAATCAAAACCAAACGTCCGTGAGATAGTGAACATGGAAAGGTACGGGCATGCTGAGCTTACCGATATGGTATTGATTTATGGTGAAGCTAAGTGCAGTGGCAGGTTAGCTGCACGATTGTATCGTGAAAT
This sequence comes from Medauroidea extradentata, assembly GCA_003012365.1. NCBI lineage: Eukaryota > Metazoa > Arthropoda > Insecta > Phasmatodea > Phasmatidae > Medauroidea > Medauroidea extradentata. The sequence continues at coordinate 3,592 of PNEQ01021783.1, read as the reverse complement.
ATTTCCACACAGACGGCACCCAACACATACTATTTTTGCACGAATTGTCCAGCGTCTTCGAGATACAGGTACTCTTCTGCCACATTTCCGGAACTGTGGTGAACATGCAACAATGTGGACACCACGATTTGAAGCGGAAGTTCTCACCAGAGTCGAGGATCAACCGTCAACAAGTACCCGTGTTATTGCAAATGCGGTGGGTGCATCACACATGACAGTGTGGAATGTCTTGCATGAGCAGCAGCTACGCCCCTATCTCGCATGTAAGGAGAAAGCATTACTGCCACGTGACTATTAACCCAGACATGATATGTGTGCATGCTTTTTGCAGCAGACAGCTCGTGACCCAGAGTTTCCCAGGTATGTTCTCTTTACAGACGAAGCGTCTTTCACACGTCATGGTGTGTACAATGCTCACAACAGCCATGTGTGGGCTGAAGAAAACCCACATGCCAGGGTTGTGCGATTCCATCAAGAGAGGTTTTCAGACAACATGTGGGCGGGCATAGTCAATGATACCTTAGTAGGACTGTACATGTTACAAGCACGTCTTGATGGCTACGTGTACCTACGGTTCATGCAATACACTCTGCCCGAGTTGCTCGACGATGTACCGCTGCTGATACGTGACTGCATGTGGCTACAACACGACGGGGCACCACCTCATAATGCTCGTGCTGTTCGTGAGTACCTCAACCAAGTATTTCCAGGACGCTGGATAGGCAGGGGAGGACCTGTCACGTGGCCTCCTCGCTCCCCTGATCTATCACTCGTGGATTTCTACCTGTGGGGACACATGAAGAGCCTTGTCTACGAGACGCCAGTGGACACGGCCGAGGAGCTCGTCGCACGCATTGTTGCAGCAGGCGAACTGATACGGACGAATGCCAACCTGTTCCAGCGTGTGCGACTGTCCTTGTTGCACCGTTGCAATGCATATATTACTGAAGGTAGCCGAACATTCGAGTGCTTGCTGTGATATTCATGTAAACATGTATCACTTGTGCGGCTGTGAACGTTTTAATTACAGTAAAGTATTTGCTACACTTGTTTTCAGTACCGTATCATTCGGTGTATTGTGTGTTGCCTAAGTGTCAGCCCACTAAATCTACGTACTGTATTTTGGCCATTTTCTAGGACATGCTTCACTTTACAGTGTAACAACAAGAACGACCTTTTTTGTTCATCGGGGACTCTTGATACAAATTATAGCATTGCATGTCCATAAAATCTGATGGCACCAATGTCTAAGCCGGAAAGGAGGTGACCACCCCCATTATTTTGATGACGGTGTAAGTTATTCGAAACACATTTTTCACGGACTGTCGATAAGTGTTTCCAGAACACAGTATCCTGCGAATTATGATTTAATGTTACGTTGTTTACGACTTTGTACCAATAAACTAGCTGGAAATTCGTTTTTCGAGGGAATATTGCTCCCTTACGAAGTGTGCTAAGCGAAAAGTCGTCTTACGTAACTGTACATTTTCGACAAGGAATCACCACACAAAGTTTGTAACATACTTTCATTTACACCCTGTATTCTTCATACAGTTCAAAACTCCACCGACAGGTGGCATCAGAGTTAGGTTCTCGCCATTTTCTCGCCGCCCCGCCATTTGCATCATTTGCGTGTGTTTGCCCGTTGTGCGTATATACACATTCAAAAGTATTGGAAATTACTTTTTGAGTATAATTGCAGAATGATGTGAAACAATCGGTAACCTGTAAATTATGTTTTACGTTTTCCAGCCTAGAAACAACATACTTATTATTTCACATGTTAAGAAAATACGTTATTTATTGTTTCTGAAGTGCGTCGTCGTCGTTCCTGGCAGTAGAACTGAACTAAACTTGAGTTATTGAATTGCGTGTGTCATGTTTATTTTTAGTGGCGGTTTTGAGTTACAAATTCAAGTAAAATACGCCCTAATTTACGAGATTTGTAACGGCAATAGTGTGTGTTGTATAAATTAGTCAATGGACAGAAACCAGTATTATAAGACGTTAACTAGCAGGTATTTATAACTAAGATTACTTTTTTATATCCTGTATTCAGCCTCCGTGCATTTAATGAGTATACGTATATTGTAGCTAATATTTATCGAAGCAGTTTAATGTAGTTGTAAACATTGCACGACCCTATGTAAATAAAAACACGTGGAATTATTTGTGTTTACATTCAGCGGAAAGATATAAACTGGCAGAAAATAGAAATTTATCAGGGTTTTTTTGAGTGTTCACTTTACTCCAAATCACCTATATACTATGTATATAATCATTAATATACATGGTATTAAATAACAGCTATCAAGAATCTTATATTTCGTTTCTGTAAACACGATATTTCAATATTTTATTCTATAGGGTAGCCACAGCAAAAATAAAACTAATATTAATAACACAGCATGCTATTCAGAAACAAAGTATGCTGGATAAAATCTCATCGTGTTTACATTTGGGTAAATTAATATATTTTTTGAAGTGAAAAGTGCAAGCGCATTCTAAAGTCACAATTTTACGGTTTATGTATGAAATACAAACAAAGAAAATATTCTGATAGCATAAATAAAACAACTGACAATAGACGGAAAATCACTTAACATTTTCAGGTTTCCGTCGAGACAACACTATGAAAATTTTTATATTTTGAAAATAAATGCATCATTTTATTTTATTTATTGTTATATTAGCAAGAGTTTGACGCAATCCTAGTGGAGGGCAGTCTGAATAATGTTTATTGCAACATGGTTGTAGACACTGGAGCAACCATTACTGTTGTCAGACCGGACATCTTGGGGCCTTATCCCCAGCAGTCACGGAGACATAATTACAAACAAAGCTTTCTGATGACAGTGACAGGCGAGACCACACCAGTGAAGGGGAAGAAAACGGTACAGTTGAAGTTGGGTGACCTCTGCATTGAGCACGAAGTATACATAGCCGACATCGAAGATGATTATTTATTGGGCCTGGATGTGTTACGCAAGTTAGAGTGCTGTATAGATACTCGGTCGGGAGTACTAAAGGCTGGTAACCGAGAGTTGGCAATGATGCCACGAAGCGAACTATCCTCGCCAACCAGCTGCCAAGTGATCTGTTATGAGACAACTGTTTTGCCAGCTTCCAGTGAGATTGTCATTCCCGCACGGTGTCGAGGCAATTTTGTGCGGCATGTAGCGCTGGTCGAACATATGAGAAGAGGAAGCAGCTTACCTGACGAGGTGGTGGTAGCAAGAACATTGGTTTCGCCGAGTTGTGGAAATTTACCTGTTCGAATGGTCAACTTGTCGAACAGGGCAATGCAGCTTGAGGAGGGGGCCATAATAGGTGTGTGCAAACAAGTCTCCCAAATAACTACAACTGACAAAGAAGCCATGAAGTCAGGCGACTTTAATGGGACTATGCCAGAACCACTCAAGGAACTACTGACTAGAACTGGAGAAAACCTGAACTGGAGACAAGAAAAGGCTGTTGCAGAACTTCTGAAGAAAAACAAGAAAACCTTCTCATGTGGGCCACTTGACCTTGGCAGAACATCTGCTGCACAACACCACATTGATACAGGAGAAGCTAGGCCAATCAAGCAACC
>PNEQ01021782.1:0-36682 GCA_003012365.1 Medauroidea extradentata | reverse complement strand
TCCTCGTCGCCAATTGTGATGTCTGCAATAAATACACAGAACTCCATGTCCACTCACTTTAATACATATTCCACAACAACGCTTACAATACATACACGCTCCTCTCGACACGTCCGTCATAGGACACCCTACACTCGTGTATATCAGTTCCATCACTTCACACTGCTCTACACTACCTTACACTCATACACCACACTTTTAAACTTTGTATTTTAATTCCTGGAAGACAGACAACCCGTTTTACATTCGACGTTGTGGTCAGTTCTGTTTTCGGCATTGCGGTCATTTCTGGTTTCGGCGTTGCGGTCATTTCTGGTTTCGGCGTTGTGGTCATTTATGGTTTCGGCGCAATGGTATTCGGCGTTATGGTATTTCTGCGTTGTGGTACAGTTCAAAATAAGGTCAGCATATTTAGTGACTTAATATAAATTTGTTCTTGTGGTATTACTGTATAGTAATTTTTCGGCGTTATGGTATTTCGGCGTTGTGGTCATTTGGCATTGTTTTAAACAGCACTTTGCTAACCTTCGGCGTTATGGTCAAACTGGCTTTCGGCGAAATGGTATTCGGCGTTATTGTACGTTCGGCGTTATGGTATTTCTGCGTTGTGGTAACGACCCTTCTGCGAGTATAAACAACGAAGCACGTGGCAGCAAGGAAGTAATGGATAGTTAAAAAAATAGAAAGGAGAGTTGATTTTTCCCTAAATACACCACACCCCTGTAGAAAAACGATTCATATGTTTATTGTGTAATTGGGATACAATCTCTCCCGAGTCTGTGAATTTAAAGTTACGTGCGTGTTAGTTTGCAGTATTAAAAATTTCGGTTCTAGGCAACCTCAGTCGTAAATTTCAACAGATATACTTTCTTTTTTTAAATCATTGATATATTTAGGATGTCCGAGATAATTTGTATGGCACTCGCCAACAGATTGTTTGATTGGGGAGGGGGGGAGATATGATTTTATAACATGCCATAACCTAGTTTTTTTTTTTTCGGGGCAAAACATTTTTAAATACCAGTAGTTATGTTTGAGTGCTGTAGGCCTTTTAGATAATTAAAAGAAAGAACCGCTTTGTATAACTGATGTATAGGTTTGTGTTTACATCAACATAGGCTTTATTGGCAAGTTGGAAGTTGACAATTTGAAGGTTGTGGATAGTAATTTAGTTAGGGCCTATCGTTTGTGTATGCCAAATTATTATGTTACTTCGATGAAACATACACAAATTGCCACTGTTGAGTTCGTTGTACACCCATCTAACTGTAGAAGGTTATTTCAATCCCTTATTGTGGGGTTAAGGTAATGTTAAGTTAGATGGATACAATAAGTAAAGCCAAGTAACTACATTTACGTTTGTTTAAATATTTAATAATTTTACTTCCACTGTCATCAGTTAGTTTAGTAGGCTAATTATCAGTGAATGCCATGCTAAGCTTGGTACCATACTTTAGGTTAATTAAAAACAGTAATTCACTTATTGTGGGGTTAGGTTAGTATCAGGTTAAATGAACACACAAAATTTGTATTTTTTTCTCCACATTTTGACCTCTACAGACCCTATCACAACCACTATTTTATGTAGGTATCCTTTATTAATTTAGTGCACGAATTTTTCTCAAGCACTCATCTCAATTAACAAAATAACCTTGTTTGTCATGACTATGCTACAACATGAAAGGCAAACGATATCCTAGTGTATTGTAGTACATAATGTAGGCTTGTCTTCTCGTAATTCGTAGTCGTTGTCTTTCCACACGTTGCTGTATAATTAACAAATGTACGTTTAGGAAGGAAATATCCATGTTTCTAACCCAAAGAATGAGGTTATTCCACCTGGGTATTTTCACAGCATACACAAGACTTTTAAATGGAACTTTTGACAAACCAAGGGCCTTTTTTCGTGAAAGCATACACTGCAGGGTTATTACATATCACCGTCGCAGCCAATGTAATTATTTATAACACTTATTAAACAACTTAACAAACTAATTCCGGGCTTTGCGTAACCTCCGATACCCGCGCACATTTGCTTCAGTATTTTCCTTCGTATCTGCTTCCGAGTAAACGAGTTCTAACGCAACTTGGCCATACAGAATCACTTTCGTAGTAAACTCGAAGCTAAGGCAGTTTGCGCTTGAAGCAACATTACTTTGGCCGTACGGAATAAGCACGCAGGTGACCATGCCACAAGTAGAACTCAATTTGAAGTAGTGAAGCATGGTTGACCAGTTCACTACAGAAGTTAAAGCAGTATATGCCAGCATGTGTACACAATACTGAGCAAAATGATTTCTATGTGTTACACGGCTTTATCTCTATTTTTCAGTGCAGTAGTATCCTTGGACTGTTTTTGATTAGTCTAGTAAATGCTACTTGGGCGACATCACAACCCCAAAAAAGAATCTTGTGTGGACATGCATTTTACCCAAGACATTTGCCATTCCGGTACATCCCATTCACACCTCAGTTCAAAACTAGTTTGACTAATTTGTACATTTCTTGAGCTGCTCAATCCTGGGCAATTTCAATACAATATGTACAATCACTCGTGTCAAACAAAAACTGTAAGTTAGTCTTCACACAGCTACAGTTCTTATCACAAAATAATGACAAAACACATATACATAAAAATGCTAAAAAATGTGTGTTGGCAATCAATGTGCACATTTTTATTTATTAATATTTTATTTATTATTCTATACTAACCAGACAGCCAAGTAATGGATTGCTAAGAAAGCACTGAAGGGAAGGGAGCTGAGGAAGGAATCGGCCACGATCTTTGTTAAGGACTCCACGCTAGCATTTGCCTGGAAGTGATTTCGAGAAACCATAATGAACCGAAGTCAGAATGACCAGAGCCATGTATCAATCTCGTACCCTTCCGAGTGCAAGTCCATGTTACCTTCCTTTGCACCACCTCAATTGGTGCATTGTTAATATTTTTTGCTTGATTCGATACATTGAGAAGTGAAAATTCGTGTACTCTAAAATTGTCTTGTATAGAATGAACTTTGGCAGCCAGCATGCTTAAACCTGTTAGTGGAGGTGGATGCATGTCCAGTGAGGATCCCCAAGTTTTATTGTGATTGTTTTAGTTAATGCTAGTATTCATTATTGTCTAAAAATAAATTTTCTCCTTCCCTTCACTTGTGCTAGGAGATCTTGGCTCAAGTCCTGGTTAAAGCATTTGTATGAATTTGTGCATATCATGTTGTCACAAGTTGACTCTACCATTTGTCTTGACGTGTGCTCAACAGCCCACACGTGCATCGCGACCGTTCGTCAACACACTCCAGCATCACGGGCAGTATTCATGACAACGAATCACAGTATTCGGAAGGCACCCTGCATGCGCCCGGTACTGACGGGACCAACTGAGCGCTCAAGTTAATATGGCCACGTGGTTAGCAAACAAAACACAAAAGAAAGTGCAAATATTTAAAGTAAAACAACAAAGTAACACCACCGCAACACACCCCAACACCAGCTAAACAAGGAACATTGGTCGTTACGACAAACATTGCTCCGTCGCTGATCACGACGTGCATGAATGCCGGAACGAATGTTGCCTGAAACAGACTGTGCGGGAGTTGCTAGGGTAAAGTAAGTATGGAGAGGCAGTCTCCATATTTTTAGTAAATTATTGAGCACCCAACTAGGGCAAACAAATTTATTACATAAAGTACTTCAAAACTGTTTTACGACGTTGGACCGCTGAGAGCAGCCCAGACCGACAACCTAACAACTACAAAGACTGCGCAATGCGCCGGCAACTTTTTATACTTAAAATAAGAATAGTGATTAATGTGTTATATCCAAGTGTTCTACGTGTGTTAGAATAATAAACAGTGCCAGCTCGGACTTAGAGAGACAGCTTAACAAGCCAACCGGAGTGGAAGGCACAAGTAAATTAATTTCCCTATGTAACTTTATTTATGCAATTTCAGCAAACCCAATTATGTTAACGTCTCCAAGGGCTCAATTGTGTCTCATGTAAATTTTAGTGTCTTTTTATGTATACAACTTCAACACAACATGCTTAAAGCGGCCACGCGAATAATTTTGGCGGGCGCTCTCAGCTACTAGCGGGAGTGGGCACCATTGCTCAGTAGTCTTGTCTCGGGCGTGTAGGAGGTCGGCCACGTGTATGCAGCTCCTGGACCATCACCGTATCTTGTTGTATCATGTAGCTGTAATAGTGATTTTTTTCTAGTATTTTCAGGAACTTAGTAACGTAACAGTAATTTAATCGTCCAGGAGTAGAGCCATCTCCATTCCTTCAAGCTCATGCGCCCAGGGGTTTATCTTTTAAACGTAACTACACCATCGCGTAACTAGTGTCCGTGTTTACCGTGTTAGCCACCTACCGGCTATAGACTTGGAGACCGCTTAAGGCATGTACATGCGATATACAGTCTGCCAATAATAACGCAATAAACCAGTGGTGAAACCTATTCATGCGGGTAAGTTATTTGGCCACGGCCACTTCATGGTTCTTCGGGAGCTGGTCCTACCAACCAGCTGCTTTCCAGCCTCACGACAACATACATCTCGACGTGGAGGATACAGAGGGGACTCGCCACACGGGCGGTAAACCCACGACCGTCACCAGCAGCAGCCGGCACCCTTCAGGGCGTAAGTACAACGCTCTTACCCCCTTTGCCCTCACCACCAACACATCAGTCTCTAACAACCTTATTCTCGACTAAACATGCAACAAAACCACATATTTATTACCCCAGAATTTATGCTGTTTATCTTTGATACAGTGGTGCTTAATTCTTTTAGAAGTGTAAATAAGGGGTTTCTCTGCAAATAAATAAAATATTTCTCTTACTATTCTTTGTTGTTTGCAGCCCATCTGTATAACTAAATATTTAATTCGACCTTCTTCAGAAGTTAGTGAAGTCAAGTCCAGAGACAATTATATCCTCAACGACTTTTAGTTCTGCATTATCATCAACTTTTAACAGTTATCATTCAAGGAACTATTTTTTAATCTGAGTGTTTGTGCTGTTATGTTCTAAAAAGTCTCCTTTTACGGATAATAGTACCACACAAATCCCACGAAAACAATCTGACGTTACCTACTTTACAGCAATTTTATTAAACTATTATAACACATAGGTAAATGAAAAGTTTACTTTTTACACTGTGAATAACGCCATTATCATCTGCTGCAAGACAATTTCAAGGTAGGAAATCAATCATGTACACCATGCATGTGAGTAGTGAACGATTATGGGCAAGACTAGGCCAAATTTTTGCGCGAAAATTTGAAACTAAAATAAATTTCAAATTTCGTTCCGCGATGTTCATATCCGCATGTGATGTCACAAAATCCGCTCCACTTGGCGCACGTTCAGTAACAAAATATTCCTTTTTCTTCTTCACGGCCAAGTCTGTCCACAGACGCTCGTGCAATTTGTTGTCTACCTAGGAAATAAAATTTACCCAGAGGTGGTAAGACTGGCCCTATATGTTGTAACAACAGCATGAACTAACGTTCAAGAATTATGTAACCTATAAGTTTTCTGAATGGACGGTTTTCGCGCGCACAAATTTAAATCAATTTCGTGGTTTGCCGAAAAGATTATATTTTCAATTTTTCTTGTTAATTGTATTATCGGCATAATGAAGTCGTTTATTGATATACACTCTCAAAATTGCGGCTTTATTTTGCGTCGTTTCTAATACACACTTCAATGGGAAAATTGAATATATTAAGCAACTTATTACTTATTCCGTATTAAATTGTTCGTCATGATTAATATTAGTTTTATACACATAAACCACAACTTGCATTAAATAAACTCGAGCCCTTAAAAATTAAAATAAACTCGCGTCTCCATTGCCACGCATAAGGGAAATACATTTCTATCACCATTCCGGCCGTCTGCTAGTCCAGGTCGAGACCGTGCTGCTCCCTGCGTTGCTTTGCATCTCCCATATTGTCTTTGTACAGCATTTGCTCCTGCCTCCATTGGCCGCCTTCCGTTATTCACTGATTTCACTGATATCACTGACAGTTCGCCAGTGTCCGTGAAGAATAAGGGAACAGCGTCAGTAATCAGCAAAATATTTTCACCGTCAGTAAATAGATAATATCGGAACATTAAATCAGTAAACATTACTGCAATGTACATTGCCTAGCAACCACGTCTCTGGCATATCGTGATTTCATTCTTGCGATAAACTGTCATGTTTATTTTGTTCGTTGTATAAATTGTATTTACTTTAATACTAAAGTTGGTATATTTTTAGCATATTGATACATCTAGCACGATTTACGACTGATAATGTTTTCTTCGTTTTTTCACGACACAGCTTATACATTGTGTGTATATAAGGTTTGGGAAGATGTATCCATTATTTTTAAATGCATAAGCATGGTACGATCCAACCTCTAAACATTATTTAGTCTTTGCAAACGGCACCTCGAATGCTTCTGTAACTATAAACAGATGTTAAATAAACGTATATAAATTAATAGATACTCTCTTTGGCCCTTATATATTAAAAAAAGACTCGTATAATAAGATTACTTCAACTTTTGAATTTCCGCCAAAATATATTGGTTTACTGACTGCACTGATGCTCTGAAGCGCCAGTAAAATCGGTAATATCAGTAAACGGATGTAGCCTCGCACAGGGTATCGTAATCAACCGACCATCAGTGACTATCAGTGCCGTCAGCAATTTCGGAACTATAGCTGACATTACAGAAAACACTGGCCAGTGAAATCAGTGAATAACGAAAGGCGGCCCGGGATTACCGATTTTACACCCCGCGCACAATATCTATAGGCTTGGGCCACGTCACACATCTACAGTTAGGGAGCCCAGACAGGAGAGAGGGGGAGGAATGAGGGCAGGCAGCGAGCGCGTATACGTGGTAAATGAAAACATTGACTACTTACAGTTCTCATTCACTGTCGCCTTCCAGCGTTGTGATGCCCTCCATCTCGTCACTTGAAGATCCTATATTGTCTTCGTCTCCAGTGTTGTCGCTATCACTATCACTGTCAACACCTCCAAGCCTAACTATAATGGGATCTATTTATATATCGAAACGAACATCCAGTTTATAGTATTCATTCTCAAGTTTTTTCACGTGCTCGCAATATGGTTTCCAATCGTCTGCTCTCAAAATTTTAAACACATCTTCACGTATTAGTTTGACATCACCTAACTTGCAAGAAATATTACGTGACACAACTTTGCCCTTTACATTAGACCAAATGCTTTCTAATGGATTTAAGTCCGGGTGATAGAGTGGCAAACGAAGTGCTGTGTGGCCGAAATTCTTTAGTATTTGGTCAACAGAATAAATAGATTCCCTAGGCTTATGCAACTTAATAAGTTGGTAAAGTGTAGGCTTAAGCATGTCCTCTGCAAAGGGAATGTTATTCTGTCGCAACCACTGTTGCATGACATGTTTTGTAGAGTTTGATGTAGGCGACCTATTTACTCTAATGTTGTGATACGGCGCGTTGTCGAAGACCACAGCACTGTTTGCAGGAAGATGAGATATAAGTCTATCTCGAACCCATTTTTCATAGTTTTCTTGGTTCATGTTGTGATGGTAGTCACCAGTAGCTTGATCAGACTTCCACATCAATAAGGCGTTCGGAACAAAACCATTTTCACCACCAGCATGGACCATGATCAGCCGCTGTCCTTTGTTAACAGGTATATCAAGGCCGTGTGCTGAGTTGTCGCTCCAAGACTTTTGCTGTACATGAGACGACAAAATATATGATTCATCCATAAAAGCGATATTGCGATTCTCATTTCTGAAACTTCGCATAGTTTTTAAATAATCTAACCGTTTTTGTCGAATGTCTGATTTCTCAATTAATAACAAACACTGTGTTTTTGTTTTCTGCCATCGAAAACCTAACTTCTTCAGAATTTTCGGTAATGTTGTACAGCTACTTTGAAAATTTATTTCTTCTTTAAGTTTACTTCTTAATTTTTCAACTGTTGGGACACATTTGTCTAACACGTAAAAAATTATACACGATTCTACGAACTACTCCTTCATCAAAATTATCTAGTTGGTATTTACTTGTCTTTTGTCTTTTCTTATTAGGCGTCACAAAAGGAGTTCCTTCACCAGTGCCGACTGTCTTAACTTCTCCTTTTATTTTTTGCACCGCACCACGAGACACTCCGGTAGCTGCAGCTGCCCGCAGCTGAGCTTTTTCCTTGGGAATCGACAGTTCCACGGCTTGGGCTTCTTTCTCCATAAAACACAAGACATTATAAATTACTTCCCGAGTTTGCGAATGTAATTTTTTCCCATTTAACGTTGATGAAACTGGCGGCATATTTGAAAAAAGGAACGATAAAAGTATGTAAACGCAAACACGTCCAGTAAGTCGCTCGATTTAACAAAAATTAAAATGTTTATTACACCCACATTATCACTTATACGAAAACTCAATCAAACTTAATTAGTTCAATACAAAAACCGATTAAACTATCCTTGTTTAATACGATCCACGTTAAAATAGTCCTTTCTGCAGACTGAAGTGAAGAGCAGATTGTTTCCTGTCGGATAGTAGGTAAAGGACCAGTGAGTTGTGTGCGCGCGCGGGATGTCCTTCACCTCCTCCCTCGCGGCTTCCAGCAGCGTCTTGTAACTGTCACTCAGGCCTACAGATATACTGCGCGCGGTGTACTGGCGCTTCAGAGCATCAGTGTTGTCAGTAAACCAATATTTTTGGCGGAAATTCAAAAGTTGAAGTTATGTAATTATACGACGAGTCTTTTTTTAATATATAAGGGCCAAAGAGGGTAATTTATATGTTTATTTAACGTCTGTTTATAGTTACAGAAGCATTCGTCGTGCAGTTTGCAAAGACTAAATAATGTTTAGAGGTTGAATCGTACCTTGCTTATGCATTTAAAAATAATGGATACAGCTTCCCAAACCTTAAATACACACAATGTATAAGCTGCGTCGTGAAAAAACGAAGAAAACAGTATCAGTCGTAAGTCGTGCTAGTTGTATTAATATGCTTAATATATACCAACTTTATTATTAAAGTAATTACAATTTATACAACGAACAAAATAAACATGACAGTTTTTTCGCAAGACTGAAATCACAGATATGCCACAGATGTGTTTGCTAGGCAATGTACATTGCAGTAATGTTTACTGATTTAATTTTCCGATATTATCTATTTACTGACGGTGAAAATATTTTGCTGATTACTGATGCTGTTCCGTTATTGTTGACGGACACTGACGAACTGTTATTAATATCAGTGAAATCAGTGAATAACGGAAGGTGGCCATAGCATGATGAGCACGTCGCTAGTGGAGTGTTTTCTGTGAGCATTTCCCCTTCATTTGAATCGCGGACATGATGAGCGCTATGTCGTCGGCGTGGCGAGAGATATTTGAAGATATCTAGTGCATCATTAGGTGATGCTAGCTGTTGTTGAGGTTTTTTGATTTCGCGGGGAATTAAATGCATGCATGTGTGAGTATTTAAGTAATATTTTTAATGTGAAAGTTTTGTTGTGCATTCAAAGTTACGGGCATGGTTGCTGTGTGGGATCTGCCGGCACATTTGAAAATTGATATACTTTTAGCATTTCGATGAAACTGCCAATCAAGCAGATTGTTTCGTTTTACAAGAACGGAGCCCTTTTTTTTCTTACTGTGTGTTGTGGCTGTGATGTTGCAAATGATGTACATTTATACATTGATTATTGTGTGGCAAGTTTTGTTTGTAATTTGAGTCTTGACCGGGTTTCTAGGCAAAACGTTTTCGAATTATTTGTGGTGTAAAATGTTTCCATGAATTTTTTTGTGTTACGCAGTAGGTACCTTTAAAGGCTCTGGCAGAATTTGTATTGCTAGTGGTAGTGCAGGTGGCTGGCGGGCTCTTAACGGCTTTTCGTGATGTCACCAACTACTAGCAGTTGTGGTGGTTGGCAGTTACAAGGCAAAGTTCCCGAACTTGAACTTCTTGGCTGCTGGACACAACTATCATCACGTGATCGTGACACAGCAGCCAATCAGACGATGTTTTGAAGAGCATGGCGCACATTATAGGTTAGGGTAGTTTGAAGTGTTCAGAATTTAACCCGAGTGAAATCCACCCGTGTAGGAATTTTCAACAACGAGAACTAATATTTTATTTATAAATAAAATAATGTGTAAATGATTCACCGTGGATGTAGGCAAAATATATAAGATTTAGAAAATATGTAAGAGATTTTATTCTTGCTATCTTAAAAACTTTCAAGGACTCTGCCTACCTCAGAGCTCCGGCGGCAGCAAGGATAGGGAGTTACAGGTTAAATTATATTTATAAATGTCATTTATACCTACATATATGCCACCACTGACTTTTTTGTTCAGTACGATACGGTCCACACTGCTACGGAATCTTTTAGCAAGATATATCAATACCCTGAAAACTATGAGCAAATAAGTGTCTTTATGCCGATTAAACACTCGAAAGCCTGTATTCATAAAATTTTTTTCACATTTTCGTTTACGTCGCAGTATTCTCCTCTTATCAATGCAGAAAATGGGTTCAATCCGAAAGCGATATCTCAAAGTGTGACAGAACTACACGAATTTAGTTTAACATGTAAAACCCTATCCTTGGTCCCGCCGCGCTCCGAGGTAGGCAGAAGCCTTAGTAGCATTGCAGGTGTATCCTAACAAACATGCCACGTGTCCAACATAACCTACTACAGCGAGTAAATTTTCGTAAGTTCCATCGCTGCTGGAAATCCATTAAAATAAATAAGAACCAACTTATTTTGTAGTGGTACGTTTAGCTTACAATTGTGTATCATATGCTCCTACAAAAACAATTACGGTTATGCTATTGTTTGTATCAGGTCAGTATTGTATTTATAAACTCAATTTCTGGACACCTAACTACAAACGGAAAGTTCCTTATCTTGCACTAAATTTAAACTCACAAAACTGTACGTGATATTTTTAAACTTTATAAAACTGTGTCGGCCATGAGCTGAGTTTTGTTGATACCAAGATAGTACCTGCAATAGAAACTACCATTTGTGACGACCAGCATTAACATCAACTGCCACCTGTAATTCGTGATTGGTCCATATCAACCAATCACAGCCCACCAGCCACCTGCACTACCATCAGCAATACCAATTCTGCCAGAGCCTTTAATCTGGGAATTCATGAAATTTCTTGGTTGAAAAGTTTTACTACGTTAGGCCTACATTGTCACTGTGTTAGTTGGAAACCAAATATTTGTCTGTGGCCAAAGACATGTTATTGAACAGGGTAGGCCTACCAACACAAATTTGATTGTAATGGTGCGATGAGTACAGATAAACTTAGGTTAGGCCTAGGCCTACTTTGCAACGAACAAGGAGAGGTATGGTAAAAATTGAGAGTAACTAATGTGAAAACTAACAAGAAACTGCTGAAATGTTGTAATTACGATTAATTACATTGAATATCAGTAATTATTCTCCGTTTACTCTAAGTTGAGTTCTGAGGTTAACAAATAATGTAATATCATTACACTTTGCTAGCATCTAATTGGCTCAATTTGTGTGTCGTGCCGACGTACTATTTCCAACAGACAAAAGTGTGTACAGTTGGCATCATAGGAAACGATGCCGTATATATTAAAACAATATTGCGTGAAAATTTTGTACGTATAATCAATAAAAGGAAACAAAAATTACACAAAAACTTGATAAAAATACTAACATGTGTAATTACTCTATATTTCAAAATTTATGGTCAAGTCATGACTAACGATTGTATTAAAATATTCTGGTATTAACGTAACGAAAATTTGGTACTACATGCAGAAAAAAGTTGTCAACAAGATGAGCGATTACACTTACTGTAAAGTCCTGAAAAATTTTGTACTTCATTTTGAAAAATTACATTTTATAAATCACCAAACAATCTGTCGATAATTCACAACACACAATGTTTTTTTATACATAAAAGATTGCTATGCGAGATTTTTATTCTTGCCTTATAAACATCACCACAGTTTGTTCAGTAATGAAGACATATATCCACGTTTCGAAAACCATGCAAGACATTTTCACTGTTCACGTCCAGCATCACATAACCTAATCTGCAAGCGACGTAAATATAAACCGACGCGAGGACAGAACAAAATAGAACAAGGAAATTTGGTTTGGACCATGCGGCCGTGGATCGGACGAACTGGAACGGAAAGTGGACGAATGAAAGAAAACATTCGCAGTAACCACAACATTGATGCATTAACGTCCAAAAATACTTTGAATAAATGGGACATATCTGATTGTGATATTTCTGACTTATTTTTACTGTGGTAATTATTACTGAACTGAACTTTTGGTATCTTCTGAGTATCGTACATCTCTAAATACTGGCAAGTGTACCAAGAAACTCGTAGGTTTAGCAGTGCGTCAGTCGTTAAATAACTCGTGAATCAACTGTACGGACGTGTCTTCCGCTAACCATAATTAAAGTAATAAACTTAGCATTGTAGATTGTGTTTGTAACGTCTGTATATTTTAGATATTTGTTAATAATACTCTCTCATTAAGTGATGGAGTGGTAAATTAATATGTACACGACAGATAACAAAGATCTATTTCTTATGCAAGATCACGGTGCACGGCGGTCGGCAGCCAATGAACATGTTTGTTTATAATTTGCTTTGTTTATCCTAAAACTGAACTAAGAGTGAACGGAAAATAGTAGTCACGATTTATAATGATGCCTACATTCTACCTATTCGATAGTGGGAAGGCTATGAAGATCAGGGAAATTGTGGGGTAAAATATCTAAAAGAATTATATTTTATATCTTAAGTACACAAAGTACGATTAATTTTACGTAAATATAACAAACGAAAACGCATGCAAGACTACAGAAAAAGCCTACTTTATAAAAACTATAATGGCGAGGGCTATGAAGAACAAGGGAACTGTGGGTTAAAACATGTACATTAACAGTAATAAATAGCTGAAGTGTGCTATTTACAATTAAGTTAAATATAACTGATATAAATAGCTGCCTGCAATAAATACACGTGCATTGCATTATATTGTGGTAAAGTAATGTATTTACTTGATAATGTAAACGTTGGAAAGAAGTGGGCACAGTTTGAGCCTGACCACTCTGATTACAGCGCCAAAGGCGCACAACACACTCTGGAACTTGAACTGCAGCCAAACAAGGTGGTCAAGCAAAGTATACTGGTAGATAGGTGTACTCCTGTCGTCGGCACAATCTGACGTCAAAGGTCACATGAACAATTCATCCAGTCAGCCAGATCAGGGTCTGCACAGTCTAGAGACCAGGTGGGAGTCCAGACACAATTTTGTAACTGTGACCAGCGACATGAATGTCGCAGTTCCAAATAGAATGTCGCAGTTCCAAATAGCTGCGACTTAGTCACTGTGGAGTCCAGGTTAACTTTTTTATACTTTCGTCCATGAAAGTCAAACTGTCTCATAAAATGAAGACGTGATGAAACATGATGCTATACTGATTTTACAATTCTATATTAAGTGGTTTTTTCCAAAATATATTACAATCTCAAACATACGCCAGAACTGATGGAATAAAATCACCGTCTTAAAATGTATGCCTACATTTTTGAGATTTATATTCTGCAAATCATTAACCATTACATTTTTTTACGAAGCATAAGATATTTTATTCAATGGTATCGGTATGCTGTATTGAATAAAATTTTTTTCACTTAAATTAAAAATGATTCAGTTTCATGTTTTTGTGAACAAAACTGACAAATAATACAAGTTAATAACTTTTGAAAAGTGTTGCTTCCTTCAAAAAATCCAGAACCTCTTGTTTTCTGTGCCGCAATTCTGACAACTCACATTTTCTGTTTTTTTAAGGCCAGTTTACACCAACGATAACATTGCTAATAACACGTGTTTTCAACAAAGTTATTAACAATGTTGTAAAAAAGGTTGTAAATTGTTAACATGTTATCAATATTGTTGCCAACATTCTGTTACCATATTTTTAAAAGCCCCGACTTAATTTAATTAAATTGACAACATGGCGATTCTATTAACACTACATACTGAAGTCTTCACAGACAATAGACAAAGTAGTCATGCCCGACTACATATATCCAGGGTGTCCAGTGATAGGGAAATTGCGGGAAGCACTGGAATTGTACATGAATTTTTCAGGCTCGGGAATGTGCGGGAAATGTACTTCAAATTTTTCTTTTCTGCGTGAATTCCTCTGCCACCGATCGTTTCGTTGTCAGTCATCAAGAAATTGGGAGGTACTTTGACAGCTGCAATTTTAGTTATTTCTAGAGACACGTGTTTTTCGCAGTGCGTAAAGTCGCGAATTTTTCAATATTTGTTTAAAATCACGAAGTCGCATCCTGTTCAAAGTTACAAAAAAAATTAACGTTTTCTGTAGTAAATAATGTCTTCGATTTTAGAATCTATTGCAAGCGAATCGACAGAATTGATTTTCGACAGTGAAAGCAAGGTTCGAGTATATCGAAGTAGATGAGAAAATGGTAGGTGAATGTTTGGGTTTTGTAAATGTGTTTATCCTTTTTTCACATGGTACTTCGTAATTTTTTATGTTTAACATTATAATTATAAATAAAGATTGAACATTTCTTTACGATAGCAAGGAATAAATATAAATATTGTTGCGATTCTGATGAAGTTGTGATGTATAATTTGACTCAATTCATGTCTCCGGAAACTGCGAAAATTTTCGTCATTCATCGTATGAAAAACCAGGAATGAATGGCAAAATGCAGCATTAATTTTATTGGTAGCAAAAACAGTGAAAATAACAGGATAAAATTGTTGTGCCTACAACTAGGAAATATAGATTCAAAACGCGAATGAATATATTCAGGGTGATTAGGTTATAATTAGAAATTGAAATATTCCAGTACTTGTGTACTTTACTGAATATTGTTTATACGAACAGTATGTTTAGTGAAGTGTGACGTAAATAAATTTAGCTAACAGTTGTAATGTGTTAGGTCTAAGTGAAAAATCCTGGAGGATAATAACCTATTTAACTGTTACATTTTATTGCATGTACATTTTTTCCAAGAAACGTGTCTGATTTAAGACTATAAACCATAATAAATATAATATTGTGCTGGTCCCTCATGTTTTATAAATTATTCCCACAATTCTATTCATAAGCATTTCGGTGTTGTTCACATGGACTGAAACTTCAGATGCAACAGAAGAGGACTTTGAACAATTCAATCAATTTATATATCTGTGTAAAGGAAAGTATTTAAATTAAATTCTAGACACAGACCTGCCAACCTTTCCGATTTTTCCGGAAGTCTTCAGAATGTTAACTGCACTTTGCGATTTTCCGAAAGTCTGTGAATTCTTCAGATTTTTAGAAAAATCTGAATTTTTTCGATAAGTTGATTCTACATTCATATCATTAGATTTATCGATGTATTGCGCCTTGGACTTGTGACAATAGATTGTGTGTTTCGATTACACATTTGTACAGCGAGTGGCGTCATTGCTTTTTCAACAGTTGAAGAAAGTTTGCGGTGTGGTTTAGTTGCTAATGGACATTTTTTTTCCAGTATGAAATCAGTACTGGATTTGGTTTACGATACACCAAATTATTACGTATTAAAACAGGCGAAGTAGTTTGCATAATATGAGTTTGTCTCCTCATTTAGGTCTTATTTCAGGTTATGAATTGCCAACAGTCTGTGTTAAGTTTTCAAAAATGAGTAGGCCTACGGTACGAAGAAACAATATTATTACCAGACATTCCGTGATACCTACAGTACAGAGTTTGTGTGTTGTGATGTTCTACAAAGGGGAAAAGTTTGGCTTTTGTAAGGTATGCGGAGCGACATTTACGTATCACATGGCGGCAAAAGTGACATCACCGTACATATCAAAAGTGTGAACCATGTGTCTCATGTAAAATGCCAAGAAGATAACAAAAATCTTTCAAGATTTTTTTTTTGTTAAATTTGGGAGTGCAGATATAGACGTCACGCGAGTAGTGTTTATTTACTTAGTTTTTGATAGAACACAGCATTCCTCTAGCAGCCGCAGATCATGCAGGTGCACATGTAAACAAAGTTTCCAGGCTCGGAGATCGCAAAGAAATATGGATGTGGCGTGCGCGAACCAAAACTTCTGCAATTGTGAAAGAAATGGCTTCGGATGCAAAATCCGGAGTAGTGAAGTGCTTGAAGAATGCACAGTTTTCTTTCAGTTACGACTGATGGTAGCAATGATACCAGTTTTAGCCAAAATTCGTGGTGGAGATGGCATTTTGAAGTGCGATAGAATTTGTAGAATAATGTGGTATATATAAAGTTTAGCTACTCATGTGTACCGGCCAAACTATTGATTTTAGACATATAGTTTATTTATGAAAAATGTGTCTAGTGATGTGCTAAGTAGGCCTACGTAAAAAGTTTTTTTGGTAGGCTAGGTTTTTTAGGTTAGGTTAGGCCAAGTTAGGTTAGTTTAGGCTAGATTAGGTAACTTAACTTTACCTAACCTAATGTTAGGTTACCTAACTTTGCCTAACCTGAACTAACCTAAAAAACCTAACAAAATTTTTTTTTTATGTAGGACAACTTATAATATCACAAGAAACATTTTTCGTTAATAAACTGTGTGTCTAAAATCAATAGTTTGGCCTGTGCTCGATAAGTAGCTAAACTTGATATTTACAGTTTATTTGAAGCAAAATTTGTCACGCGAGTTTCATGAAAATTTTTAACTTTATGTAAAAGTCTTAATTTGTTATACTGATAAGCTGGCAGGTATGTAGACAAATAATATTTTTATACACCTTCGCCACCTCTATAAATAACATGAACATTGCATGGTTGTCGTTAGTCTGCTTGGGTAACATTGTATCACGTTTAAAGCATTGTACTGGAATTTCTCAGGAAACGTGTGAAATGTACGGGGAATGTACTGGAATTTGAAGTACCACTTTTGCTGGACATCCTGTATATCACATCGGAATTAATCTCTCGTGTAACATGTAAGCCATTGTTAGTAAGATTACCATTTTTTAATGTTGTAAATATAAAGAGTAATTCTTATCGTATACAGGCCAAACGATTGATCGGTAGCTTTTACAGGTCTAGTTTATCAATGAAAAATATTTGTGTAATGCTGAGTAGTCCTTCGTAAAGAAACATTTTCGTTAGGTTATGTTAGTTAATGTTAAGTTACCCACCAAATCTAACCGAACAAAAATTAATGTATGACTACTTCTAAACACTAGTGACGTGTTTATATGTAAACTATATCTGTAAAGCCGGTAGTTTGGCCACTATACGATGAGCAGCTACTCTTGATATTAACCTTTTACTTGTACGCTCCAGTTTTTTTAGTTATATTTTGCTGTCTTAGGCAAACAAAAAAGTATCACGTTTTATTATGAGGCTTATTGATTTCCATATCATGACCCTGAAGTTGTCACTCTAAGGGCCGCAACTCATTCGAAAAAATAACCAGCCAAACACCCTGGCAAACTTTCTTATTTCAGGAGCCACAAGTAAAGCTGAAATCATATGGTGTATTAACTGGGTGATGAAACACATTTCTTTCCGCAGTGCAACTTGTAGTGTAGCTTGCTTTAAAGTAATGTTTCTGGATAGCATCATTGAACCTAAAATGAAATTGCAAAGAACCATAGTAGCGTATACCATTGTTCACGGCTTGGCACTCCACTTTCAACAAGAATTACTTGTGTAAAAAATTCCGATTATTTAGTTGTCAGGTTTGATGTGTTATAAATTTGTTAGAAAAGAGTTAAAATATAGTAGGAAATATGTAGTGTTGTAGAATGTGGAGAAACTTGGTTGTGTTGTTGGTACAAACTACATCTTACAGGTAAGTGATAACTAGTACAGAAAATAATACAGTTGATGTAAAAGCTGAAAAAAAAAGTTTTGATATGCAGCATGAAAGATTACTTATGCTATTCTCTACACAGCTATAGCTAGAGGATACCCTTTCACTGCACAGAAAACATAACTTATTAGCATATTCTGTGTGCAGTTCTCTCGTTAGTATGATGTAGGTGAAAGTAGGATATGTAATTTAATTTTAATGAAAATCTGAGGGTTCAAAGAAAACGTGTAGATTTAGCAATTAACCTTGGCTTAAGTCGTAGAGTACATAAGAACTCCTACTCATACCTCTGGCCTTGGGAATATATCTATTCTGAATTAAAATAAAGTTCCAAAAAGTCTTTAACACAGTACGTAAATAAGCTGTGTAATTTAGCAGTACCTTTATCTTAACACAAATTAAACATCAATTCTGCCGACACAGTTCCAACTAATAAATTCCAAGGGGTGCATAATACTGATGAAATAGTCAAATAATTACCAAATAAATATGTCGATCTTACAGTTCTGCTGTCGCCGACTTGAAGTTTACTACAAAACTTACAAATCAAGAAATCTAACCCAAAATTAGTGCCTCCTCTTAAATGGCAAACTTTTAGTGGGTCTATTTTCTACCCTAAGCTCTCTCTCTTGAGCTTCCTAAATTAGGATGGCGGCAGATAAAGATAAGGGCTTGTGAAGTTATCTGCCGAGACATCTCGTTTGTTCGAAGGGAAGATAGAAAAGGAACTATTGCTACATCACAGAATAACTTAAGTTTCAACAGAAGCGACAAGAAACGCTTGTTCACTTGTTCTTGCACCAGTTCTCGGGGCGTACAGGAATATAAACAATACCGCGTGGATTAAAGACATTGGTTTATATAACCACTAGTATGCTTGAGATACTGTGTATTAACTAAATATTTAGAAATAATAAACATGACTGTTTGAGGCTCAACATCAGATAATAACACTACAGTGAACCCTCGATAACTCGGACCTCGATGTCCCGGACTTCGGATAACTCGGACAGAATTTCAAAAAAAAATATTAATTTTAATTAAATTATTTTTTGGTCAAAATCATAAGAAAATTCTGTCTGCCTAATTTAATTTCATCACATTTTATTTAAAAACTACGCAGCCTTTAATATTCCCCCCTTAAAATATCTGGCAAGTTCCGTTTTAAATGTGGCTAGCGAGGCGCGCGAGTAGAGATGCAACTCAGCAGGCCGACCTCGCTTCTTTATCTTTCCTCCCTCTTCGCCGCGCGAGCAAGACACGCACATGCGTCATAAATAAACACTACAGTATGATGCTGGTGAATTGGACGGTAACTACAGGTCACAATGGCACCTAAAGGGAAATTAATTTTGTTCCGGTATGTGCGATAAATTCAAGATTGAAAAACAATTTGTTCCGGACATTAATAAAAAAAATTAAATGCCGTTGGTTTGCATTGCAATGTAGGCAAGGTGGTGAGAGAGTTTTACGGCATTTTGACGTATTACAAGCCGATGAGGGTGAAGTGAGGTAAAAGAATAACACAACATCCATGCCCGAGCAAGGATTCGAACCCAGGGCCTCTCGCACCGTAAACTGGTGCCTAATCCACTACGCTAGAAGCTGGCGCGATATCGAAAAAAAAAACCAGTGCTTAATAAATTATTAAAAAAAGGGAAGGGGGAGCAGAAAGGGGCATTTTCCCCAGGCCGCACATTCTAGAGGGCCTAGCTTTTGAAAATGTTAAATGATTAAAATGAATGGGCTTTTATTGAGTTCCCGTTAATGTTGATGGTATCTGTGAAATTTATTTTAAGTGTAAAGTGTGTGTAAAGACGTCACTGATCTATGATGACGCAGCAAGTATGAAGGGAGGCCTACAAGCGCACATTATCACTTCAAACATGGCCGTAGACTTCAACTAAACAAAAAAAAGAGGAAATGTAGACTGTGATTTGCGTTGCTCCTGGCATCGTATTCTAGCAAAGAGGCCCTGGAAAAAAATAATTTCTCGTAGGAAACAGCTGTCTGCAGACACTGTGACATGCTGATGTTAAGCAATCTTTAACGTAAACATCTCGTGAGTTGCGTATGGTCACATGCAGTGTTTTTATTACTGTAGAGACTGTACCGGTTGACCTTGACTACTTCCGCTCGCGCTCTACCACCCTAGCTTCTCATGCACACACACGCACGCACATACACACGCACGCACATACACACGCACGCAGACTGTCGCCAGCCAAACGAGAGAAAGGGGTGAGAACTTTTATGTGGTAGAAGGGTGCCTTGGTACCAGCTCCTAGCACAGATAAAAAAAAAGATCAGCCAGAAGTAGCATAAAAAATAAATAAAAAAGAATCTGCCGGCCCAGGTTGTTTGACATTCTTTCTTTTATATACGTTACAGTGATTATTTCCCCACTAACCCCTCCTGTAAATTGATACGTACAAAGCAGTATATATTGCCCCCTATTTTGCTTGTAGAAATGATAGCGTACTGATTTCCTCACGTTTCTTGTGATTGACTGCTTACCTCTCCTCCCCGGACGCCCCTCGATAACACGGACAAATCGTAACTCGGACAGCTTCTCCCCCCTTTTAGTCAGAGTTATCGAGGGTTCACTGTATTAGAGCGACCTAATGGAACATTAGTAACCATTGTTATTGTACCAGCTCTCGGGGCTTACAGGAAAGTAAACAAAGCCATATGAAATTTGAGACATTGGTTTAAACAACCTCTTATGTTTCAAGAAATGCTGTTTTTTGTTTCTGTCTCGTTTAAATATTTAGAAATTGTCAAAATGTGACTTTACTTAAGAGTCAATTTCCTCACAGATAATACAATAGGCTCAACCAAACTGTAGTTTAATCAAACTTTTACTAACTCCGACGCCATGACAGGCCAAAGAAAAATAGAGTACGATAAAATTCACGTCTTGTCAATTCTGTTAGTACTTATTTATTCTGTGCTACAACACAATAGTTTATAGGTCTAGCTTAAAGCGTTGTTGCCTGAGAGATTTTAAAAACCGTTTGTTGTCCAAAGAAATAAGAGTAATATTAATACTAAATAGTAAAAAAACAACTGGAATTACTTACACAATATTTTAACTAGGTTAAATAGGTTAATTAGGGTATCTTCAATAAAATATTTAAATATTGGAAATACACAATTTAGGCTAATAAAAATATCTGGGGCAGTATTACAAATTAAAACCAATTAAAGTTCAAAATAACGTTGAAAACATAAAAATCATATAAATATAAGAAAAACACAATTCAAAAAATAAGTCAAAAACTACCTCTAATAGCATTACAGATGAAAGCCTAAAGAAGGCTTCTCAGAGACAGCAAATGGTCATTCACGTAAAATTTTGAGATTTGTCAAAAAATGAAGTAGCGAAAAGTAGTTTGTCCTCTGTTTTATAAGGAAAACTTGTGCAAGTGACTTGAGGGACTAATCTGCTTTAACAGTAGAAGCAATGAGAAAAGTGATACAGTTATAAGTGGATGGGCCTAATGTTAATATGAAGCTTTGGAAAGATTTCTGTTCAGAAATGGCACCTGTTCTTTTAAATATTTGGAGTTGTGGATTGCAATTTTGCAAATTAATACTGAACATATGAAAACTTGGAATTTCATTGGGAAAACCTTGAAAAACCTGGAATCCAAAGGAGATAAGAGTGTCCACCCTGTCTATTTTTCCGGTAATCAGTGCTTGTAGTTTAGTGTGGATGTTGTAGCACGGTGCTGACATTACTGGAGATGATATACTCTAGGCTGTGCAGCTTGTGCAAGATTGTGTGGAAGGTTTTCGCTGACACCACTGAAGCTGTTCCCTGACAGTGCATGTAGTGGCGTTTGATAGTAGATCTTCCAACATGTCCCCTAGCAGTGTGCGGGTATTAACTATCACTTGATTAAATGTGCCAAATATTTTTACTGTGTAGTTGATTCTCAAAATTGTATGTCCTTCATATACATTTTACTGTATTTCCTGTACTCTGGTCCTGTCAATATTCCAATTTGAACAGTGCTATTACTAAGCACATTCTAAGATCATTTATTTGTTCCCTATATCTGTTTAAAACTAAGGTTCATGTGCCAAATATTGTGTGAAGCAGTAATTTTTTGATACTTTGTAAACATGAAATGGTAACAGATAATCAAAATCAATGTAATTGTTTTTGTTTGGCAGTGTTTTTGTGTTTTTACAGTAGAACTCCGATTTAACGAAATGCTATGGGACCCGAAAATATTTACCCTAAATCGATGTTTCGTTAAATCAGACTTCACCTACCCCCCCCCCCCCCCCTAAAAACAAAAAAAATGGTTAAATGCTCTGGCATGTTTCGTCAGAATTTAAGGTAATTTTAAAACAAGTATATTGGTGCAAAACAATAACAAAACACATTTACCGTTAACTGGTAAGCCACACAACCAGAAAAGAAAAAATTCGGTGAAGAAACTTCAAAAACTTTCAGTGCAACACTCTGCGAGTGTGGGCATGGTGAGTTAGGCCGTCCTTGCGCGCGCCATCAACACGTGAAACGTGATGACTAACACCGTAGAACCGTCAAGCTTTTCGTAGGTCTCCCGCCTGCTCCACCAACAAATTAAAGGAAATTCCCATGAAAAATTATAAAAAATGAAACTGCAAGAAAAACTGGATTAAAGGTTTGCGAGAAAATGGTAAAATAATAATTAAATACGCGTGTCGGCCATTTTAGCTTGTATACAGTCACGCTCATAAATAAAACTCGTTGGTTTGCTAGCTAAAATTACTTTGCGCTCAAGCATTTTTTTAGCATCAGAGAAACAAATTATTTACATTCACAGTAATAAATTCGTTGTAGTAAGTTTGCATAAATAACATAACGTATTTTTTTATAAACTCACTTGTTTTATCACGGGATGCGTGTGTGAATAATCACGCTGCACACCACTGCCTTCTATTTGTGGAAGAATTAATCAAGAGAGCACACTACCCTGCAGCTCATTCTTATGGAGACGCGAAGCACTATCTATGAAATGGTTCCAGCGCTGTCTACCGCCGCGCTGTGGAGACAGGGTACCTGTATGCTCGTTCACTCACTAGCCGCCAGGATGAGGATCTAGGCGCGCACTTGTTATGCAGCACAGCAGCGCTTACTCGGCTGCACCCCCGCATGTGTATCTTAAAATCATTCGTGCGGCCTAAGTTTTCAACAAATTTTTAACAATTTTTTTTGTTTCTCGACTGATGGTTTAAGCTTTTCTATTAAGAAATAAGAATATACTGTATTCGGTGCTAGTATTTTAAAAGACTTAAATTACAATTAATATTCCATTTTATCAAAGTCACTTAGTTATTTAATACATTTTTTTGTTATATTTTGAAGTTTCCTGAAAATCCTTTCGTTAAATCGCTGTTTTCGTTAATTCCCGAGTTCGTTAAATCGGGGCTGTACTCTATTTGCCAATGTTTTAGTTTATTGATAGGTGGCAATGAGACAGCTTTCAATGTTCTTCTGTCTCAAGTGTTTACTGCTTTTATAGGTTGGCTAAAATGTGAATGTACAGTAGAGCCCCGCTTTAACAAACTCTGGAATAGTGAAAACAGCAATTTAACGAAAGGTTTTTTTAGGAACCTTCAAAAAATAATGTATTAAATAACTGACTTTGATAAAATCGAATATTAATTGTAAGTTAAGTCCTTTAAATATACTAGCACTGACCAGTGTATATACTTATTTCTCCTTAGAAAGGCTTAAACCATCCGTCGAGAAACAAAAAAAAATTTGTTGAAAACTTTGGCCACGGAAGTGATTTTGAGATAAGCACGCGCTGGCATGGCTGAGCGAGCGATGCTGTGTTGCATAACAAACACGCACCTAGATCCTCATCCTGGCAGCTGGCAAGTGAACGAGCATCTAGCTGCATCTAGCTATCCAGTCTCCACAGCACGGTCATGGACAGTACAAGATATAATTCACAGATAATGCTTCGCGTCTCGGTTAGAAGGCGCTGCAGTGCCGCTAGCTCTATGGATTAATTCTATTACCGATAGAATGCAGTGGTGTGCAGCATGATTATTTACACTCGCGTCTCGTGATAAAACAAGCGAGTTTATAAAAGAATATACCTAATATCATTTATACAGACTTTTACAGAGAATTTATTACCGTAAACGTAAATAATTTGCTTCTCTCTTAGTGAGCAGACCAACTCAAGTTTGTTTCACGAGCACAGCTGCATACAAGCTACAATGGCTGCCACCGCACATATTTGATTATTATTTTACAGTTGTGTCGCAAACGTTTAATTCAGTTTTCATAAAAAATTTACTATTTTTATGGGGTTTCCTTAATTTTGTTGGTGGAACGAGCCTTAGAGAGACGCATATATTGACGGCTCGGCAGTGTAATCACTTCTCATGTGTTAATGGCGCGTGCAAGGACAGCCTAACTCATCATGTCCATGCTCCCCAAGCGTTCCACTAGACGTTTTTTTGCAGATTTTTTTTCGTTTCGTGGCTGTGGCTTGCTTATTGCGGTAAATGAGTTTTGTTAATGTTTTGAGCCAATATACTTTTTAAAATTACCATAAATTTCGACAAAACATGCCCGAGGATTTAACTTTTTTTTGCAATTTTTTTGGGGGGTTAGAGGTGAAGTCTGATTTAACGAAACATCGATTTAGAGTAAACATTTACGGGTCCCATGGCATTTAATTAAATTGGGGTTTTACTGTATCTGGCACTCGTAGGTGAATACAGTCAAGCCTCGAATTAACAAACTTGGGAGTAACTAAACAAGCGATTTAACGAAAGGATTTTTAGGAATGGTCAAATAATAACAAAAAATGTATAAAATAACTGATATAATAAAATATAGGTTGTAAGTCTTAAAAATAAGTCTGCTGGCTGCAGGATCTTCTTTTTTGTCGGTGAGCGAATGAATAAGCATCTAGATACCCAGTCCACACAGCTCAGCAGACAGCTCAGGTACTAATTTACAGATAGTGCTTCACGTCTCCATCAGAATGCGCTACCGTGTAACATTCTTTACTGATTAATTCTTTTATAGACAGAATGCAGTGTTGTCCAGAGTGATTAATTTGTCACGTCCCGTGATATAACCAGTGTATTTGTTTGTTTTATTTATTTACAGTATCTTATGTTTTGGTTAGTAGTGTTTGAATTTTTTTTATTGGTAGTCTCTTAGTAAACTTCAAGTATTTTGAAACTGGATGTATTGCATCTAGTGCACTGTGATAGTGGTTGTTGGCTGTGATGAGAATGCAACATGGATACTCAGTTGAACGTATGAGTAACAAGGTGATATGACTTTGCCCTCACTGAGCCACAGTTGTTCCCAGCAACGATTATAGTGGACAGTTAAGTTGGCATCTGTCTGCGCGTGGCAGCGGGCAGGGGATGGAAGAGGAGATTAGGCGGCGACACTCGCGAAGCCGTGTAGGGGCTGTTAGGAAAACATTGACCCTCAGTTAATGCTCACAGAGGTTCAGAAAAGTGACGCATAGCAGAGAGTGGGAATTAATAAAAATCGTGATACAGTGTTGTGATGAAGTGACAAATAGTGTCTGCTCGAGCCTCTGCAGATAGCAACTGTAAGAGCAGCAAAGTACACGGGTGTTAGTGCAGTTTCGACGGGCATACTGCAGGTTAACTTGGCTGTTTTTATAATAAACTGTCAAACACTGACTACAGGTATTGTACAAAGAAACAAGTTGGGCAAATCCTGAGGGGACCCAGTTTCTCTCCCAATGTTACAACAAACATGTATAGGTAAAGTTCAAGCGTATATTTTGACTTTCAAGACAATAGCAGTGCAGGCTGATAACATTAATTCATTATCAAAAATACACATTGTCCAAAAGCACCCACATGGCTATTACATAACACAAAAACATAGCATGTTAGGGGATTTACCGTATCGTTAATCTCAGTCCCTTTCGACTCCCTGGCGGCGTGCTTTACTAAAAGTTAAGGAAAAGAAACCAAAAGTAGGTACGCTGTTTACAGCTCAGAAGGAGCAAAGAATACTTACTTTAACAAAACTGAAAGCCAACTTACGGAAGACACGACGACCGTCGGAGTGTCGAAAGGGCTGAGAAGCGTTGCGCTGGGCAGGAACCACTAGCAAAGACTGACCTACACCCGAGAGCGCGCCGGCCAGGCTAACCACAGAAGAAGGGGAAGGAGAGGGGAAGTCAGCAGAGAAAAAAAAGGGGTACGAGCGTCGCCGAAGCTGTCCGGAGATAGCTGAAGCACTTGACGGCGGCGGAAAGGTTCAAAATAACACCGAAGGATGTTCTGACAAGGCGCACGTTCGGCAATGCACTGGCACAAAGCTGGAAGTATTCCACTATAACAATTTTTGGATTCCTTAAGTCTTTCCAATAAATATATAGGAGGAAAAAAAGCCCACAGCATAAATGATTCTAGTTACATATTTAAACCCTTAAGTTTGATCTATCCAGATACATAGTGCCATTTCTTCACCAAGTGGCACCAAAATAAATAATGGTACTAAGATTGTACAATTCACAAAAATTGGTTGATATTAGGACTACTTGTTCATTTCTGTTACGCAATTGTCAGACATGCACACTTACATTTTGTATTTGTATTTAGTTTTTGCTATACATTTGTGTGCTCTATCATTATTTAGACACGAAAAAAAATTTGTGGTAGCTACAAAATATCTTAAGTATTAACCCTGGAAAATTAATTTTGTAGTCACCACAAAAACTTTTAGTTGTGACCACTAAAATATTGTGGCCACCACAAAATTATTTAGTGGACACTACAAAATAATTTTGCACGGAAGACTTCGTAAAAATTTTTTTTTCTGTGTAATTACGTAGCAATATGGCTTCCATGGAAAATTCAATCTTGGCGTGTGTATCAAATAGTGTTAAAGATATGACAACTTAATAATATGTGGCGTTTATCTGACAGTAGCCTAATTTTTACAGATAAATATGTAATACTTAAATTTTTGTTATTCTAGACAGGCTGCAGTCATCCGTAAGCATATTTTTGTTTAGTCCGACATTAAAGGAAACCACCAATGTGCAGTCATCTGTATTCCTTCTTCATGCTGGATAATCAGACCATCGGATCGAAGTTATTACAGTTTTGCTGGTCAAACGATCAAACGAGAGGGGCGGAAAAGGACAAAAGGCAGCGGACAGGAAGCTGTAGTGCATATGTTCAAAGTTTGACAGGCCGCGTGTGTTTATTAGTCGCCAGGAGTTAACTCGCTGTGCTGCGGTGCGGAAGGCCTCGTATTAGTGGTGGTAGGAGTGGAGGGAAAAGTATTGCTTGGAAGTGGGAAGGGACAGAAACTGGCACTAGGGAATCCCCAGCCGCTACGTGGGTGGAAAGTGATTGTCACAGCTGACGACACTAGCAGCTGCCATCAAGAATTTATTGCGATCAGTTCATTTTTTTTATTTGGTGCGATGTCATAGAAAAGAAAGGCTTATTCGGTGAAAGACAAGTTAAACATTGACATATCATAAAGTACATTAGTTTAACAGTGAAACTAGAGTACTGTATTACAGTCAGCCTGCCTAATCCGCGGACTTCGTATCCGCGGTTTTTACCAACTGTGGTTGGAAAATGAGGGGAAAAGCATAAAATATAAACGTGAAGTTCTTAGGAATTTTTTTTTGAGCGCATGTTGCCATACGAACTATTAGCATGCCACTCGAGCACGAGAGAGCAGCTACTGTAGTTTCGTGTTGTCAGCCACTGTTGTCTACTCCGTTACGCAATGTGCTTGTTGCGTGCGGTATGTTTGTTTACCAGCAGTATGTTGGTTTACCAGCGGTCAGTGGATGGTGCGAGCAGCAGGGGCTAGGAAGTGACGGAGTGTCGAATGTGCGGGCTGCGTTACTTCACTTCCATAGGTCTTATCGCTTGTCACACGCTTCTAAAACTAAATGATTTGATATCTCCTGCAGGCTGTGTCGCCTGTCACCTGCCCGCAAAATGCTTCCATGCAGAACACACGCGTGTATTTAATTACATTGTCGTGTTTGCCCGCTTGCCACCCGCCTGCACGTAGTACACGGCCCTGAAGCGCCTCTACTGTGTGCAGTTATACACGATTCCGTGGCCTGCATCGTAATGTTTCCTAAAAAGAAAGACTGTAGTGATTCTTCTAAACCGAAGGGAATATCGCAAAATTCTTACTTTGACTGAGAAAATGAAAAAGCTACATTTAAACAAAGACATATCTGTTGCAATTGGCTGCTGGTACGGGGAAAAAAATGAGTGAGCCATTCGCACGTCTCGAAATAAAGCCTGACAGATAGCAAAGAAATATCGAGCTAAGTTAATTTAATTGCAATCAGTGGCGTATTAAAATGGAAACCGCTAAAACTTTGTCCTCATCCGTGTTTACCAGTGGAGTTAAATTTTTCAGCGACATGTGTGAAAAAAAAGTGCCAAGTCTATTTTAGTATATGTGTTGCCGTATTAAACAAAACTGCTAACAACGTTAATTATGATAAAAATATTTTATATTTATAATCAGATTCTTTTCTGTAATTGATATGCAAGTCATACAAGCAAGAAATATTTAGAGACAAATGCAGAATATTTACGCCCATGTAGTTATAATTATGCTTGTTCCACTGTTTTATGTAGTTGACCAAGATAAAGTACGCATTACACGCGAGAAATGGTGTTATCAGATGCCATTCTATCAACGCTTGTGGAGACACTCTGTCTGTCCAGCGCACGTCCTTGGCAGTGTAGAGTGGGTGGAGAGATAGCGCAGCGGATCAGGCCCGTGCTGTGGTGTAGTGTCAGCAGTAGCCGACCACCTGGCTCTTGCGTGTTGTTGCCAAGTTACTGCGACCGCTAGCAGTGTGGCTCCCGCTGTATCTAACTTGCGCTGCAATACACATGCTACGTGTAATTGTTACGATATTTAAATGTGGGACACTTTACGAGCGTATTTAATATCTGTACCTTGCACAAATATAGTAGCATTTGGGATTAGGTGTTACAATTTTTTTTGTTAATTGTATGTACAGTAGTTGTTTATGTAGGTTATTATGGTGTCTTGAATATACACGGTTTTCGTCATCCGTGGATTTCCTGGAACAAAATACCATGGATATGGCTGGCCGACTTATAAAGGATGACAGTTTCTGATACGGTGGCAAATAAGAGCATTGCGACATTAAATAACACTTTATTGAAAACCTTTTTTGGTCTCTCTCTATACAACACACATAGGCTATAGCGCGGTTAGATTTAAGTCTCCCGATATGAGCGCTTTATCGAGTTTCTACTGTAGTTCATTGCTTTATTTGTTGAGACTTGTACCTGCTCGACGTGGTGATTATGATTGATGTATAGTCAGTTGTTTTCCGTGAAGTATTGTGCAAACTGTAAAGTTGCTTTGCTGATGTTTCCTCATATTGAAAATTATTTAGAATGTGCTACCAAAGAATGCATTACACCTAGTTGTAACAGCTTCATTGTGGTCAAGAGGCATCAAGGACAAATTTCTTAAAACTAAACTTGCTATTTTCATGTCTTGCTGTAACATTGGAACTATATTTATCAAAGTTCGGAGGAGATCTTCCTGTAGCTAATTTTTGGTAAGAGTCATTGCTGTTTATCAGTAATACAATAGTTCAGTTTGTAAAGTCAAAAGTACTATGTCTGTTCAGAACATGACAGAAATAGCCAAGGTATTAACTTTGACATTCACAACAAAAGTTGCTCTTGATAATGCTCAGTGTAATGTATGCAAAATTAGGAAAATTTTGCAATTTTTTTTGTTTTGTAAGATGTCTTTGATTCGAGAATTAATTGAAAAAATTGATCATAGACCGTCAAGAGTTTAGAGAGTATTGAAGTAGACTGGAAAATGGCTGTTTAAGTTACGTATTGCAATGTGTTTATTTATTCTAATTGCTTGTTAAATGTTACCTTTTTAAATATTATTGGTCATACATAGCATTTTATAAAATAAATACTGTATTTATATTTTAGTAAGGTGGAAATAATTTAAGAACAGTGAATTTTACATTTGTAGTGACGTGAATATAATTTGGCCAGAATTAGTTTCTTTTTTTCATGAATCATGATAATTGCAAGAAACAAAAGACATAATCCAGCATAAATATTGGGGAGTCAACGTGGCTAAGATTGTTGCGTCTTGAATCGGAAATATACAAGCGGAATACAAAGGGATGGGTGAATATAAATTCTTAAATCATTGGTTTTATCACTTTGAAATTATTAAGATACTGAAGGTCTGACTTAACCTAATTATTTGCAAAATTTATTTGACAACGAAGTGCCCGATTTTACAGTTAAAAAATTATATTTATTCTACTTATTACGAGTGTTATAGGTACAAGTGATGGGTGCATAGTGCAGAAATATAAAAATTTGATAAAACTATGTAATCCACCTTGAGCTCCATGGCATATCATTGTGTTTGTGGTTTTCTTAAAGGTGGTAAATTATAATCCTCTGCCGCTATGCTATCTGGTCCTCTTGACTTTTTAGCACAAAGCTTAGGAACAGTTGGCATTTATGCAACTATAGCTGATGTACACACAACTTCATAGTAATGATGAAGTTTAGTTAAGTTTTGTGTGACAGTATCAGAGTATTTTGAAGTTATGGTATTGTTTCATGGTAAAAGGCTGGTCAGTCCTGTGGACAGTAAAGAACATTTTTGATTTGCAATATTTCTCGGAAAAAACAACTCCTGTACGTTTCACCATTTAAATTTATTTTGAAATATATGTATCTTTGTGTAAAGATTGTTCTGTATGTATTAAAATTGTTATTTATTTAATGAAAATTTAAAACTGACCTTTCTTATATATATTTTGTATGCCTTAGAAATAGTCTTTCTTTGGTCCCCTAAACACATCGGGGCTTGTTCATAGTCGTTTTTGACCTGGACTAGTGCGGGATTATCGCCGGACTATTTTTTGTCTTATTCAGACACTTGCTAATGCTAGTCCGAGGATCATCGTGCGTTAGTCCGGTCTAACTGTTAGTCCGGACCAAGGGTAGGTTTAACGATGGGCAAAGTCGAAAATTAACATGGCGGACCATTACGAGATAGGACGAAGTCTGTGTTATATACGCTGCTTATGGAATATAATAGATATTTTACACTAAAAAACTTATTATACATCTACATTGATAATTTATTTGTCATAAGCACTAG
This sequence comes from Medauroidea extradentata, assembly GCA_003012365.1. Lineage (NCBI taxonomy): Eukaryota > Metazoa > Arthropoda > Insecta > Phasmatodea > Phasmatidae > Medauroidea > Medauroidea extradentata. The sequence continues at coordinate 5,557 of PNEQ01021782.1, read as the reverse complement.
TTACTTAATTTAAAACTGTCAAATTCAAACTTTGTGAGCAAAAAATTTCGAATTGCGTGTTTAATGTACCGTATAAGACATTTACGTACAGCAATAATACTTTATCAAGCCTAATAAGATGGGAAATATTGCTATTGGCAAGATCAAACCGTAAAATTAGAATTGTTGAAAAGACGTTGCATATTAAATATCCACTTGGCTTTGTGTCGTGGTAGCTCAGGGGTAGGATACTGGTAAAGGAATCCGAAGGTTGTGGGTTCAAATCTCGCCTGGTTCAAAAAATTAGTTGTTCAATAAATTTGTTAGTTAACGAAAATAATGCAGTTTTCTTATTTAATAAGTGCATTTATTCTGTACATTCTGTAACGTTAAATTCGTTCATCACGACAGTAAATCCTGTAATATTTTGGTATAGAAACCTCTATTTGCACAAAATATTTTTATACATATTTCCAACTTTTTTATGCGGAATTTTGATGTTAAATTTTCTTGTTAGTTCGTTACATAATGCCACAGCACCTATCGTTCTTTATAAAATTTCAACTAGTGAAATATACGTGTTTGTGTATAGGTAGTGTAGATTAACCAGATATATTAGTTTTGAATTCTGCTATGCTTTTACAATATGTGTCACGGATTATTTTCCCCATTCTTTCTCATGTTTCATCAACAGTAGTTATATTGTTTTCAAAGGCAATTTTTTTTTTACCATATATAAATTTATGTTTATGATTTTACTGTCAGTTTGGACGTAATATCATAGCTGCCAACTCTTACGATTTTCCTGTACAATGTACGATTTTGCACCCTATTGTACGGTTGTACGATTCATGTGAATTATTGTACGAATTTCAAGCTTTCCAATTTTTTTCCCCGTTTGCTTAGTTCATAAAGAAATCTGGTACTGAAATCCCATAATTTTGGTACGGTAATGTGGTATGTATATCTGACTTACAGTTTCGGGAACTAGCGTGCTTTATTTATAGCCATTGTACTATATTGTTCACTACAGAGTACCGTATTATTCACGCATCGTACGAACATATCCCGAACTTTGCCGAACACACCCGATCGATTGCAGTTGTCTTCCTTGCTAAAAGTGGCTGTCGTGACTCGTACAAACAAGTCACAAGACTGTTTCAATTTGAAGTGGCTTTCCAATTTACAGTTTCCGTGTTATAATTGCTCAAGAACATGCATAAAATCTTGTGAACTGAAAGAAACTATCGTTTAATTCTTATTTTTCCAGCAAATGTTGAAGCGTACGTCGTAGTTGCGTAGTGTTTGTAAACATGGTTTATGACCAGGTTAAATGTATAATTTTGTTATTGTGACGGCGTATATTAGTGCCGGTAATTGTATCGACGTCGCATATTTAATAGTCGTAAAACGTAGGAATACTGCAACCTTCATATCTGGGAAATATAACTTTGCAGTTTTTACAATGAAGTTTTTATACAATTGCCAAACCATGCGGATGTAAAAACTGTTCAAAAATTTAGAGTATGTGGTATTGTATAAGAGATTAAATACGCTCATATCTGCACGTTCAACGATGTAAGATTTTTTTTATCAAATCCACAGTACTTGCAGTGTCTGAGAGTTGTGGTTAGATGTGCCAAGTGTGATTAATTTGCACTCTAAGAATTTTTTGTGCATTTATGGAACTGTAAAAGAGAATTTAAAAGCTGTATTACCAGAAAACGTAACGTAGGGGCCTATCTATTGATGTATTAAAATCGGTAAAGTTTGTAAACTTGCAGAAACCAAAACTACCTCTACTAGGTTTGTTTAGATTTGTATGAATATTTATATTATGAGCAGTATTTATGATGGTGCAACAAAGTAAGCCTGATTTATAATTCGTTCAGTAATTTCCCTGTTAAGTTTGTTTTCTTTATAATTGCTCTAGGAACACAACACGTGAAATGCCGCGACTCGTTTACGCAAAATTTTACTTATTTTGAAAATTGTACTATTTCTGAATCCTTGAGGTTGGCAGCTATGTAATATCGATTAAATAAATATAACTTCGGTATCCTGTGACTATTAGTTCAGTAGTTTAAGAAATTAAAAAAAAAGTGTTCACGAAAGCCACGATCTCACGACTAAGTTAGAAAGCGAAAGCGTTAACACTGCTGTACAACAGCCTTATTATTAGTGCTATCTGTAAAAAAAATTAACTTAATTTTTTATTTACAGCATATCTTAATAAAGTGGCTTATTGATGCAAAATGTACTAACATCGCACAATATATTCGCTATATGACATAACTGAAACAATATTTTGAGGTAAACGTAATCGTAATTCAAATTATTTTTACTAGCGAATACTTGTATGTGTGTTAAAATGTGATGTGCGCATGCGCAAAGCATGTGGCAACAGTGTAAAAGGCTGATCCCTCGACTATCTCTAGTCAGGTGTTAGTTGTTGTTTATGAATAAGGTAAAACTTCGTCCGGACTAAGTCAGGACCAACCCTGGACTAACTGGCACAAGATGGGCTCAGGATCATCTCGGAACTATCTCACGACTATGAATAAGGCCCATAGTGACTGCAACCTGCTTTCCAGTCAAGTGTCTGAATTAGTTGCTACGAGCCTTTGTCTACATCCCCTTTCTCTCTTTGCAGTTTATAAGCCCTTGCTCCCTTCATGAAGTAGGGCACATCACTCAACTGACACACGTTGGTTTGTGACTTGAGTGCTGTCGCTGTTACTGTGTAAACAGTATTGTATTTCATCATATAATCATACAATATTATGTATAAAATTTTTGTTTAAAAACCAGGTTGTAAGCATTTTGCGATGAACGTTTGTAATTACTGGTGGATTGAAGTTGAAATATATTTACTAGCTTTATAATCCTTTATTGAATGCATGTAATACTGTTGTATATTAATAATAGTGTGTAATTATTATGTGCACATTGTTTGTAAATGATGAGTTAAATGGTATTTCTCACGTAGCTATCTTGATCATATTTGTTACATCTGTAATCAGGTCCAAGCTAGAAGCAGTACTTCCAGAAAGTATGGAATTACCGTACGGTACCTAGACTTATAATTTGCTGCAGTGTTTATGGTAGTGACAGTTATATGTACGAGTTATGATTGTAGCAGTTATTATGATGATTATCATGCACCACTCTGATGGTCTGAAGATATGCATGTACACACCCATCTAAGTAATCTGATGTCTGCTGGAAGTCTTGTCATATGTTGTGTGAGGCTGTTTGTAGTATTTGACACTAGATGGCTCTGATTGCAGGCTACGGTACATAACATGGAGGAGTTACCTACTGGCTGTTGTCAGCGTCACATGAAGGTATGTCTGCCCTTTGTTCTGAGGAACTGTATATGTTCAGCTGCTATTGTATTGTAGGTGTGTGTTTCATATGGTCCATAGAGGAATACTGGGTTGCTGTCACCTTCTGGTACAGTGCGACCTCGTTGCATCATTCCAGTTTCTTTCGTTTTCTCGGATCCGTTGATAGTTTTTCACGGTCTCGACAAATTGCCTATATAAACAATGTTAAATAAACCCACATGGATCGTTCATATGTGTATACATTCCCTGCATTGACAGTTCAGACATTTTCGCCAACAAAAAAAATTCAACATATATTTTACGTTTTCATATTATGCTCATATACACTTCTCAGAAGCACATGTGTAAACGTGTCATAACCGCACAAGGCATACCTTTACCATTGTTAAAAAAAAATGGACGAACGTAATATGTTTGGTTTGTTTTGACTGTAAATTTCACTGTTATTGTATCAAATATGTTTGACAATCTTTTATCTTATTTTAAGAAACGATTTAAGTACTGTAGGTTGTGTGTGTAAACACAAACGTTACCATATTTTCGTTAAGTTGATATCCAAATTATTTTTAATAGATTTGGAACACTCATTGTGTACAAATTCATTTTGTTTTGTAAATGTGTGCTTTTATTTTCACATTTCAGTAAAGTGTGAATAAATTCAAGAATTTTTTGGAATTTTCTTCCGCCATTTTGTGCACTTAAGAGTAAAGCTGAAGGCAGCTGAGCGCAAGAGTCGGAGAGATTACGTTTGGTTTCGCCTTGTAAATATGTATCTTGTTCTTGTTATGTTTTCTGTTTAGATAGCAACAGTTTTTTTAACTAATGGAGTTATTTTAAGGCCTGTGAAATGTTTTTATAAATTATTGCTGTGACAGTGTCGCGGCCTTCAAAATCTGTTCACTTACTTGAATGCCGTGAAATAATAAAGGAGGTAGAGAAATGTCCCGGTGAAAAGCATGCTGACATCGCTGTCTCGGATTTGCACCTTTCACGTTAAACAAGATGTCGGTAATACAAAATAGCTACAACCATATTCAATACTCACATATTTGAAGTGCAAAGGGCGGGTGTATGTGTTTCCCGCATGTTTAGTTTTCTCGCATGCATAGTTTTATCTCATTGTTCCCTTGAAAAATGATGGATAGAGGTTTCACTGTGATTGGTGTAGTATCTGTGTCTACAAAACTGGAAATATGGGAGAAGTCAGGGAATTATTTTACTTTGGATAATCAGAGTAACTGAACTTGAAGTCAGGGAAACTTTTTTTTGTCGTGATTGTTACATAATGAAATTATTCTAATTATCGTATATAACTAGCCAACTTTTAAGGTTATTTTTTTAACTGGTACAAATTACACCAGACCCCCGATTTTACGAATGCTCACGGTTCCTCTCGTCGCATTCGTAAATTCGATAGCAGCTTATTTCCCCCCCTCCCCAAGACCTTAACAGAAAATTTTAAAATTGCAATTTTTCTGCAAAGTGTCTAGTCGGGCCCCGACTTCCGTAGCATTTTGCGGGAAATTAACATAATAATGTAGACATAAATTGATATCAGTAGCCAGACGTTACACTGCTGAGCCGTAGATTTGACCGACCCTTGACCCCAAAAAATGAGAAAATAGAGATTCCGAGATTCCTCTCTCGAGCAAATAGCCCGAGTTCCGTAGCATTTAACAGAAAATTAAACGAAGTTTTAGTTGAAATATAAATTTATGTCAATAGCCAGATGTCTTACGATCAAAATAACACAGTTGAATAACAGATATAACCGACCCTTGTCCTAAAAAAACTAAAATACCGGGCTGCCGAGTGCCTCCTCACGAGCGAAAGAGCCCGATTTGCGTAGCTTTAATGGGGGAAAAAAGTAGGCATTCCTTACTAGCATAATGCCAGTGTAAATTATTCACAAAAGAACAAAGAAAAAAGCGGATGTGTTAATTCATTGCGCAATTTTATATTACAGGGTTCGTACGGTCCTGGAAAGTCCTGGAACTTTAGCCTAGTCCTTGAAAGGCCTTGAAAAGTTCTTTATTTAATTCAGTCCTTGAAAAGTCCTTGAATTTTTGGGTAGAATATTCTTCCAGCTAGTTTCCTAGCGTTGCAAACCTATCTTAAGAATATGACTCCGTTGTTTGTAGCTGACAAAAAACAGACGTCTCGCAGTATCGGTGAAAACTGAAATTAATACACTTTCTGATATACCGCAGCATGTTATCATATCCCTA
>PNEQ01021781.1:0-36682 GCA_003012365.1 Medauroidea extradentata | reverse complement strand
TTTTTTTTTTTTTTTTTTTTTTCGTCTCATCGTTGTGTTGTTTGCTGTATTTCTGTTAGTGTCTGATATCTACTGCGTTTTTGTTTCTTCTCATCGTCATGTCACATGTCAAGTTATGATTCTTTTTTATTTTTGTTATTTCATTTATTTTCTGTTTGCTCTTTGTTTTATTTGACCCGATTCCAGTTTTAGAATTTCATGTTGTGTATGTATCCTGATGACTTAAGCATACTCTTCTTATTTATGTTTTCTTGTCTTTTGAGTTTTCTTTTGACAGTCATTTTTTTTCGCAATGGAGTATGTCCAAGCAAATAAATCCAGTCATGCACTCTCATTGCACAGTTCTTTCAAAGATCATATTGTAAGTTCATGTCATTTCAGATATTGGCACTAGATTTGTTTGATATCTGTTGGGCAACGAGCAACTACTAAAGACGTAATCAAACCATGTGCAGGTCTACTCATGAGATATCGCTGCATCAGCGATCAGGCAATAAGCAGCAGTAGTCTGATTCAGTAAACAGATATTCTTGAAGGCTTAGTCTACTGGTAAGTGAACCTGTAATTATAGACTATGTTCTTAAATACCTATGGACCGAGAAATTTTCCGAAATAATGTTACTCAAACTTGATTAAACATCAAATACGTATACATTTCTACCACTTCCTTAATTCTATAGATACAAATAAAAATCGCCTTGGAAAATGGTTAACGTCTTACAAAACTGAAAACAAAATTGCAGCTTTATCTGGAGCCATAATTTCCTCAAATAACCTATATTCCTTTAATGTGTCAGCAAGTACGATATGAAACTAAAATCAAAAACTTAATAAACAATGTGACCTCGAAATAAAACTATTTTCCTACAATACGCCTCTTAAGAAAGAATATAGAGGAATAATATATACCAGTAGCATTATAGATCGTAATCGTTATTGAAATGGTGCCCGTGAATAGCACAGTTGCTGAAATCCTTGTTCGTTTCCCACCAAGGAGATCTGTATTTGAATCCCGGTGGATTTCGTCTGCCATTTTTTACATATGGGTTACCGGGTGGAGGTAAACGTTTGCAGAAGGATTTTCTCTGTATAACCACCCCTCTTCACATTCCTTCGCTTCTCCATTGTAGGGCTCATTTCATTTCATCCTCTGGTGAAAGTAGATGGCAAAAGTCGTCCAACCGTAAATCTACTGCGTAGTTCGATACTCAGGTCCTCAGGTATATTCTCCACACGATATTTGTATTAATTTGTTAATTAAAATATCCCTTAAAATGCAGTAAATAGTTCTTCCTTTTAGACCAGGAATGTCATATGAAAGTTAAAAAGTTTTTTACAATGTGCACTGCTTCCTTCCATTTAGTAGTCCTCAATAACTACCGTCATAGCAATGTCACTGCATACGTTGTACAATTCTAACCTTTGGATACATTCAGTAGAAGATATATTTAAATAAATTCTGTATACTTTCGACCTGAATTTTCTTCATTTAAGATTACAACAGAATTACTGTAGGATTATGTATGTAATGAATTTGTTGGTTCTTTTACTAGTGCTATGTAGTATTCATGTAAATTTGTGCATTTAGAGTTTTTTTTGTAAAGGACTCAAAATTCTGTCTCTTGTTTCTTCTTTTAGTATTTCATATTTTCTTTTATAAACATTTATCTGCTTATTATTTATGTCTAGCACGCCATGGAGGGTTATCTTTTCCTAGAAATAATGAGATATGGCTGAACTGGTGTGTGTTTAATTGTTGTGATCCAAGCATCAAATCCAATTTGATAACTTCCGTCGTGTCTCTCCTGCTTAAACTTTTTATACGATCATCATACTTATAGAAAACAGTGACACATTGGCATAATAGTGACTTCATTTCGTTATTGGTTTAGGTTAGTGCGGGAATTCGTATTGTTGGCATTTAAATTTTACCGTGTGAGATAGCGGAACAATTACACGTTTTACTCGCAAACCAGAGGAAACGGATTAGATTCCCACTTCCAGCAATACTTATTTCGGTTTTCCGTGGTTTCCCGGAATCGCTCCAAGTGAATTTCGAGATGGATCCTCAACAAAGAAAATTTCCAATTCCTCTCCTTTTACATGTAACTGTGTTAAGTTTTGGGTCTCTGTTTCGCATGACCTCGCTGTCAAAAAAAAACATGAAAGCGATTTACCATATTTTAGGCACTGTATTTTTAATAACGTTGCCTAAAAGAATTCTGATTTGATAGAATATATGATTCCTTGATTTTCCAATTGTTTTTATTGGTTAAAACAATTTATATTAAAATTTTAGAGATGCATTATTCCTAGTGACACTATCGGCTGGAAAGAAGCTTTTCGTATATGCTGCTGTCTCTGATCGACAGATAGGCTTTTTTATAACGATAACTTTTTAGCTGTTCTTCATATCTAACTAAAAGAATTCTATACCCTTCTTTCTTGCTACATATTATATTTTTCTGAATATTTTGTGACATTTATATTGTGCGAATGTGCAGGTGACCTAAGAGCTGCTGATCTTACAGTGACCATGCTGCCAGATCATACAAGTGTCATCGATGTATTTAAAAGACCTCCTCAAAATGAAGGTTTTTACTCAAAGTGGTATTGAATGATTTTGATGAGTGTGGCGAGAGATGCGAACCAAGGGATCCTATGTCACTTCTTGCTCGCTAAGCGTTTGTACGTAGTAAAGCAGATGAGGCAGAGTTCAGTCTAACAATAAATAATGTTCTAGAATATCTACATGATTTATTTAATTCTGCAGTTTTCAAATTACACTCTCGTTTTGGCAACAACGTTAATGGAACAATATATATCTTTGTTAGCCTCTACTAAGTCGTGTTCCCGAAGAAGGGTGATTAAATAATGTAATCAATCATTTCTCAAAATATATTACAATGGTCATAGCATCAGCTAAACACAGTTATCAGTACTAGACATATTGTATTACAAGCCAATAAGTACGAATACAGTGGATCTACTATGCAAGTAATCATTTTTCAATCGTAATATTATTATTATTAACATAGCATGATTTCCATATATATATATGTATATATCGACACACATAGGAGGTTATAAAATTGCATGTCAATATTTTGGAGGAACTATCTTCATACATCAAGAAACTAAAAATATTATACGAAGATACGCCAAAAAATGCAAGATTTCTGCACTAATCTTCCCAATAAATAAAAAATGCTGTAATGCATAGCATGTTTCCTGGATCGTGTTACTGCAAAATGCCAATTCAGATATTATTCTACGCAAATACAGCTACAAACAAGATGAGTTGTATTTATTTTATTGTTATTTTAGAGGGTTTATTAACGCCTTGGGCTTTATGCCGTTTAGCGTACTACCAGACGGCTTACAAACTAGCTAATCCTAAGTAAACGACACAAACATACATGTCCGTTCTGGGATTCGAAGCCAGGACATCTCGCACCATAGGTCGGCATGCTAACGACACCACGCTACGGAGGCCGGCATGGGTTGTAATTGGACGGCAGGCATTGCCTGATATAACATAACATCCGACAGTTACACGATCAGTAACGCGCGCCGTGAACTATAATACAGAGACGGAGAGTTTTCGTGCCCATGTTCGTGTAATTACGTGTACATAGATGAAAGGATTGTTCCCCCAAAATAATATAAACATTTAATTTTGCAACGCGCTGTGTAACGTGTTCATATGTACCTCGTATGTATGTGTCTACAAACATATACAGGGTGTTTCTTAAATAGGGGGACAAACTCCGCATGCGTGTACCTCACGAAAAACTATGATGAAAACATATTTTGCACTTTTCATCTAAACACAACATTAAGTGAGTAATGGCCCTCAGAACATAGAATTTTGAAACAGTATTTTCCCAAAATATCGGAAACTAATTGACATAAACATACAATACATTAAGACTTGCTTAATGCCATTGGTCTCTGCAGACCAACATAAAATGCTGTTTGATACCCTTCACCCTTGTGAAAATAATAGAGGTGGCTACCCTCTAAATGCATACAACTTTTTTATCGTCAGGAATTTCGAACATCTGTAGATGGTTTATTGAGTAATGTTACCTGTCTAACCAAAAAGGTCCCATTGTTGCAACAGTCTAGGATTCGTCGTTTTCTTTCAAATCAAAAATGAAACTACAGCGGTATAGTTCCAGAAACAAAATATGATTAATTATAATATCGTGAGTTAGAAACATGTAGGTAATGTTGCATGTGCACCATCGAGAATTCTAGGAACACAACAAAATACACATGAACTGACTATTGCCTATGCTGTATGATGTGTATCTTAGGTACAAAACAAAGTACTTAAGATAATTCGTAAATGACGATGTGCAAAACAAGCAAGGGTTTGATTGGATTGGAAACCTATCACATGAAAATGAATAGGTAGCAACCACACTGAAACCTTTAAAACGCAAATATCCAGGTATTGTGTGTTATTCCACAAAATGTAATCTACTGTACAAGTTTACCAGTAAGCCATCTAGTGTTTTATTGTAAATGGTACCGTATTCGAGAAAGGAAAATTAATGCCTTTTGTTCAAAAAAGCATGGTTCTGTAAATACCAACAAGTATCATTTAGTAGTAAGAGTATTAATTGTAGGGTTAAAACGAAAGGCATTAATTTTTGTTTGCCATGCATGGCACAGTTTCCGATCTGCGAAGAAATACCTAACAAATCTTTGAACGATTCTTGCAATGGGTTGGTATTATGTATAGAACCGATATCATGGACATACGCCATTGCTTGCGAATGTTGCCGTCTTGCAGAAAACATCCACAATAAAACGAAAAACAACAACAAAAACCAACAAACTAAAGTCGAGACTTTTCTTTGTTGGTTTTTGTTGTTGTTTTTCGTTTTGTTGTGGATGTTTTCTGCAAGACGGCAACATTCGCAAGCAATGGCGTATGTCCATGATATCGGTTCTATACATAAACCTAACAAAATTTTGCACTTCTTTGTTTTTAAATTTTCGAGTGGGGCATCGCTGTAATTTTGCATAATATGTAATTTTCATATGGTTTGTATATTGGACACTTGTGTACAGATTGTGTGATGTGAAACACTTAATAAAACCTTATTTTTGACAGTTAAAGGTTGCCCTCATGGGGGTAACTCGTAAAGGTTAGCACCTAATGCATAAAATTACATCAATAAGGTTAACATTGAATCTAGAAGGTGTAACACATTACCAGAGGTCGGACATGGTGTCAAGAGAATGGTGCAGCGCAGTTGCAGTAAACGTATAGAAGCGCCTAACAAAGCCAACACAATGCACGCCGAGCTGTCTATGTATGCATTCTAGCAGTTTCGACACGGACTATAGATGACACAATAGTGCACATTTAGCCAGGCCTCCTATATTCGTATTCTCAAGTCAGCCACACGTCCAGTGTAACACGTGACCTATTCAACCATAGTGGTGTATTGAGTCAGTGTTGTCAGTTGTGCTAATGATGGGGGTGAAAGTGAGAGTAACCGTCATTGTAAACATGTTTTCTGTGGAGACTTAAACAATGCCTGTTTATTCGCATCGTAAAAAAAGTGGACATGACATTCGTCTACGGTCGTGCATACGGTGCTGGTAGACTAGCCGAGTGATTGTACGGCGAGGCACTTCCAAACAAAGCACAGTAAACGCATGTTTGCTTCATTGTTTCGCCGACTTGGAGAGGCAGGAACGTTGCGTGCGAATATAGTTGATAGCGGGCGACCCATGACACGTCGAACTGCTCAGTTGGAAGAACGCATCCTCGACTAAATTGACAAGGATTCAGGTGGCAGCGCCAGGAACGTGGGGGCAACATTATATGTGATGGCCACTCCATCAACAGCTCCTGTACCCGTACCATTGCCAGCGCATGCAGGCCCTTGCATCTGCCGATTATCCTGCTCGACTGGCATTCTGCCAGTCGTCCATTCGCCAAAGTAAAATTGCAGCCTTCGTTTCGTCTGTTTTGTTTACAGACGAAGCCACGTTTGGGAGGTATGGCATCACTAGCTTCCACAACAGTTATCAGTGGGCAGCCGAAAATCCACATGCACCCATGAGTTGTCGACGTCAGAAAAAATTTCGTATCAATGTGTGGACTGGAATTGTGGCTGATTGTCTGGTGGGGTCATATTTCGTTTACAAAATGCAATTTGATACGACCATGCAGCCTCACTCCCGTTACCCTCGCGCGACCGTACATAAAAATCATATCAGCCTGCTCACGAAATTGATATCCTGCCATGGTTGCAACTGCAAAACAACACTAGTCAAATGTTACGAACAGATTATTCATAAATGTAAACAAGGTTCCTTGGTAACATATCGCCATAGAGTATGCAAATGAATTTATGACACTTTCACCAATCCTAAGAGAATAGAAATTAGGACATCTGCAATATAAAACGTTATTCAATGACTTTTTAAAAACTAACTGCCTTGCAAAAACCTCGATCAAAACTTACATTAATAACTCAAAAACTATTGGTTTTCGCACTTGAACTTTATTTTTGTTTTGATGAAAGAAACCTACCCCCCCCCCCCCAATTTGCAAAATAATTTTAGAAAAATCCTGTATATAATGCGAAATTTTACTATCTAACTCGAAATTGTTTAACTCATTGTTATTACTGAGAATCTAAAACAATTAGTCGTAAATATCTCGTCTATATTATTCTTTACTTCGGAGAGATAAAATCACTAGCCTATTATTTCGACTGTATTTATTTTAGCGTGAAAATTAATAGCATTTAATTAGAATAAGTATTTCCATAGTCCCTGAAAATCACAATATGGTATTTTTTGCGCAAATCAAAACTATAATGGAGTTTTATTTGCATGATTATTGCATGCTGTCTATACGCGGAAAGAAGGCAAGAACTTTAGAAAACATACGAAACCTTCAGTTTTGTTTTCCGAAACAAACACTGACAAATAAATACCTTACATGTATGTATGTATGCGCGTGTGTGTTATTGTGAATTTACGTGCGTTTTGTTGTGTTTGTGTTGGTATGTTTGCGCGTGCGTGTTTGTGTGATTTCTGAAGACTTTTGAATCCGTGGATAGAACTTCATCAAACTTGATACACACATAGTGAATAGTAGGCTTACTTATCTTGTGTGCATTTTGTTCTCTTGTCTTTATATTTTAACAATTTGGAAATTTAAAGATATTTTTATCACGTGGTGTAGCTCAAGAACGTTTCTCAAAAATTCCATCAAAATTATTGAGCATATAGTAGGCCTAGTTAGTAATGTTCCTTGACTGTATTCTAATTGATTCATGTCGTCTTCATCTTGTCACGAAGAGAGAAAATAGAAGACAGGATGGGAGGTCAACGATCTCTTGCCGTGACGTCATACTTGTGTAGTCTATTTCCTACAAACCTGAACCGTTCCTCTAAACACAAAATTAATGGAACATAGCAATTACTGACAACGACAATAACCTGAAAGGAAGAGTTGGTCGAGCACTTACTAACAACAATTTTAACAATGACGTACATAACAAAATTACTTGCCCAAACTTTACACGATATTCGCCCCTTAATTTATAAATTAATTTTCAAGTTAACCCATTCAACAAGTACATCATTAAACCATCATTAACTGTACTAATGTAATAATGTAAACATCTCAGAATTTAGATAACAAGACTTTAATAAGACTATATAAAAACCAAAGTCAGTTGCTCAAAATAGTTATAAGAAATAATTAATAAACATAATAGAAAGAAAACTAGAATTTAAGAAAACAAAATAAAAATAACTCGATTAAATCATTGAAGAATGATAAACGTTTCTGTTTTACAAATGTACAGGAAGCTTAACGAGACTGAAAGTACACCTTCAGCATAACTGTCACAATCATTCCAACTAACCACTAAAGGTTTTAATAGGCGTTCAGGCTGAGGAATGGCCGATAAGAACAATTTCTACGGAATTGGACCAAACGGAGCGCGCCGCAACTAATATAATACATAGTAAGGCGTAGAACCTAATAAAAAGTATGACCATGGAGTTAAAAACTAACTTAGCAAGGGGTCGGGGTGGCCGAATGGTCAGACCATTCGCCTCCCACCAAGGCGATCCGGGTTCGATTCCCAGCGGTGTCGGTCCCCTAATTTTCACATGTGGGAATCGTGTCAGACGATGCCGCTGGTCGGCAGGCTTTTTCGGGGATCTCCCGTTTTCCCCGTCCCTTCACTCCGGCACTGCTCCATTCTCACCTCATCAGCGCTAATAATCTCGATGTTAAGCGCTGACCAAAATGCATCTCTCAATCACTCTAACTTAACTAGATGCCAATAATAAATGATCTAGACGCCGACTACATCCACAGTCCAGCCACGCCCTGTGGTCCACAAAACCTTCTTCAAGGTCGCTCGGCAGGTCTCGACATCTAAACCCGACATATCTACACAAACCTACACTTTCCAAGCCTCTAACTGGGCCTAGGGGTACGGGAGACGCCCAGCCTATAGCTGGACAACTCCGTCGTCTACATCTTTACTCCATGACCGCAGCGACCTGACGCCTCTCAATCTTCGGTCCAAATTCCCAAAAAAATATACCAGAACGCACGAGTCTTCGAGAAGTAACCGACAGTCAGCCTGTCTACCATGCCCCGTTTCGCATCCGACGTCCACAGTTGTGGTACATGGTGAGTTAGTGAGAGATTTATGTCAGCGCTCAACATCAAACTCTTCAGCGCTAGTGAGGGGTGACATGAGGCGGGAATGGAGCAGCGCCGGGAGATCCCCCAGAAAACCCACCGACCAACGCCATCGTCAGGCACGATTCCCTCATGCAAATATCTGGGGACCGACGAATTGAACCCGGATCACCTTGGTGGGAGGCGAATAGTCTGACCATTCTGGCACCGCGACCTACAGCACGTGGCAAAGGAATGAGGTCTGGCTTGCGAGGAGCTACGACGCTTCCTGGGCCGTATCAGCAACACCTCGCACAAATAACGGTCGCCCTTTGCGGAAATCCCCAGGCTCCAGAGGCCCACAGCCGAGCGAATAAAATTTGACATTTTCTTACCACGAATAATATATCAAAAACTTGCCAAACGCGACAATATTTTTTAAATGTTGCAATTTTATGTATGTTTTTTAATAAAATGCGTTCTGAGGAGATATTTATCCGAATTTTATCAAAATGACTACACGTATACTGCTTCATAAAATTACTTGACTTTTTAAGTATTTCATTAATGTGTTCGTATTTTAACAATGGTGGGCTTTTCAAACATTTTCGAACACACGCTAGTCTAAGATGTAATAATTATAATATCATCAAAATGCATAAGCATATAGTACCTACTAAGCAACCTCACTTTTTTTTATTAATGCCATGGCAATATTTTACGAAAAATCTTAAAAACCATTTGTCAGAAACGTCTATTAAAATTGGTACTAATATAGCACTTTGTAAGATGACTACTCGAATGTTTTTGTTCAAGTCGTGTACGTATTTTAAAAATCGTGCCTGTTTTTCTCGATATAATATCTGAAGAACCATTTTTTCAAAACTTCATCAAACTCAGTCTGCGTGTAGTTAATAGAAAAGTGACATTGGTTTTATGAAATTATTTCATTATATTTTGATATGTTCATAATTAGTGCCAATTGAACATATTTAAATCACAACAGAAATATTAACAGACATAATTCAGAATTTCATCAAACTTGGTTCACTTACAACTCAAAATAAACTGACGTGACTTACTTCTATTTTGTTCATGCGAAGGTCATATTTTCACAATGGTTGCCAATTGAACATTATTTATTGCACTAAATATCCGTAGTAACATTTCTCAAAATTTAATCAGATTCTTTACTCATTCAATATGTATTCTGTTATTACTATGTTCATATGTGTACAATATGAGCCATATTAACATTTTTAGCTACACAAGCTATCGGAAGGATAATTGTACACAATTATTTTAACCTCAGCGCATTCATAGAATTTAGTATATGTATTTGACGTTTTATTTTGTATTGATACCTCGTTCATATTTTATGGAAATTGTGGCCGTCTGAATATGTCTTAATCATTTGATAAAGGTATCGAAAGATTCAAAGTATACAAATTGCATCACACTTGATACACATGTAATATTTTGTACTCCTATTTTAATTTTGCTTATTCCATGATAGTTTTTAAAAATTGTCGTCCATTGTACTCTTTTAGATAAAGTTAATCAAATTCAGTACACAATCAGTACTAAGTACGGTAACATGACTTGGTTGTTACTTGTTCTCGCTGTGTTTAATAATGTACGTCCCTTAATTTTGAAAATATCACGTCCTATGTCTATACCGTTTCGTACATGTGTTTCGAAAACTGTTGGCCGGAATTAAATGAAATGTAATTTTAAATCTTTAGTATAGACACTTTGCTTTAACTATTTTTAGTTGTTGTAGGTCGACTGTATCGGAAGATAACGTGACATGAATCAATAAAATAATTTTTATTTCCAGATCTACATGACTGATTGGATCATTTTTGCTTAATTTGCATCACCACTGAGGAAAGAAGTCTAACTAGTAATGTAGTATATTCTTGATTACTCTCTTCACAAATTCGCAAACGCTTGTTTTTATTATCGAGTGGTAAATATGTTTTTCTGCCGTGGAAACTTGAAATACGTATATTATTAAGTCATCTGCGGTTTTGGTGCCTTTTCTTACCAGATTATTTAAACAGCTATTAGTTTCTTGGTATTTCGTTGATGTTAGAGAATTTAACGGAAATTTAACAACGCGGTATCAAGAGCTGATGAGGGTGAAATGATGTGAAGGGACAACACAACAACCATGCCCGGGATTTTAACCTAGGACCTCTTGCACCGTACTTCGTGTTTAGTAGAGGGCAGAACGATTACGTAATTTCTTTAACTTATCAGTAATGCTAACGCTCCTGATTGTACGTGCAATAGACTAGGTATGTGAGTTTTATTTAACCTAATGAGCTTTTCTTAAATATTTTTTTTAAACAATGCTATCCTCAAACTATTAAGTGACTTACAAATCTAATCAGCTATATGCCGACTACGAATTGAACTTCACATATATTTGAGTGAAGTTATTTAATTGCTAAACTCCACTGAAAAATATTCTACAACGTCCTTTTTTTTCTGGAAAAAGTATCAGATACGACAACGCATTTTCCTTTTGCAAACTCTTAAAAAGTCCGCACTTTTTTTTTTTTTTTTTTTTTTTCACGAAAATAAATTGCTTAAGGAACGAGTATTTTTTCTGCAACTTATCTGCAATAGCCTATATTATTTGTAGCGACATTTTCGATAGTTGAAAGAGTAAATTTACAAACGCTGGTGGTAACACATTCTCTTTCGTTTATTAATTTGCTCTTCAGTTCATGGCTATATTTACTGTCTTCTTTTATTAGACTTGGACAACTATATTTCTCTTCGATGCTCATTTCAACGCTGATCTTGTATATATGACGAAATTAGTCAGTCATTTCATTGATAGTGTAAAGTGGTCTCCTAAAGAAGAGTATTTGCAATGTAATGCGCGTAGCGTCGACTTACAAAAGTGAGTCTATTAATGTATACGGAAAGTTTTCTTCGTGTAATGGCAAATTATCACTGATAGTCCTTGTTTGGTCTTACTTTATTAATTCAACTAATCCGTGATATATTTTTGCAATTGATTCATAGTATGATCTGTTTTACATAATATGCTGTATGAAATTCGAAATTATTTTATTGTTTCTCCCATAGGGATTTATTAGAGCAAAATTAATTAAATTTTGGGAATTTGTAATAGCGGGATATTTAAAAAATGCAACTTTCATACTTGTCATAGTCTCAGATGTAGGTAACTTAATAAACAAGCCTAAACCATAAAATATGTTATTAATACCAGCGTCCGAGGCAACTCGTGGTTATAAAATATGGTACCCAAGACCTGAAGGTAATGATTTTATACCAATGCACAATAAAGTAAACTTTTACACTTTTTTTTTCGAGAATATGTAAAATATTATTTACGTAATCAGAAAATTACGCCTAAAATTCTCTTCTCGAACCAAAATGATGTATTAAAAAATTGGGGCAAGTGTATTATATATATAAATTCATCTTATGGAACGGTTGCGCGAAGGATGATGTTTTAGTGTTCCCTTTGTACAGTATGTAAAATTTGTGACTACAAAATAGTCAACACAGCATAAACTTGCAAAAACTTAATTAATAATTATTTTAAGCTACTGTTAATTCATAGACGAATCACTGTAACAAATGCTATTTATTCTCTAAACGTAATTGAGAAAAGAGTTTTCATCGTTAATTAATTAGTTGTTATCATAAGTATTTTTTTGTTTTTTACTTTTGAGTTTAATAATGAACTCCTAATTTATTCAATTAATTGTTTTAACATATTTATTAATTTAGTAAATAATTTGAAATTCCTGTAATTTTTTTTATGTTCACGGTCAGCAATAGTTACTGTTACAAAAGTATTTTACTGTGATTTCCTCAGATGTTCACAATATTTTTGTCGATGCGAAACAGTGGCAGCTACAAACGATTGACTTAAATATATTGGTGCATATTTCTCAACTCCAGCGTACAGTTCATGTATTTCGGGCAACAACTTGTGTCTTATTCGTTCTACTCGCATTTTATACTTTAATTTTTTTTTATTAACCTGAATCTGTCATGCGAACTGTTGGGTATTCACAAAAAAAAATATTCGGAATGTTCTGAAATGAACAAAATTACAAAGAACACTAATTAAAAAGTATGGTTCAAACACGTGAATGTTAATGTAGACCGGACAGAACAGAAGGTGGCCAGCCAGCCAGTTTCCCGTAAAACAGAAATGTGCTCACGGAAGCCATTTGTTCTCTTCCTTTTATCGGCTGCTTCGTCCAACCCCTCATCAATCGATTGTGGCAGTTTCCGACTCAGGAAGCCCGCTTCTTGACAGCAAATAAAATTTTATTTTTACGAATTTACTAACATGAGGCATCTACAAAACACAATATGATGCTTCATCATTAAGTCCCAACTCTATTTCACATTCGTATTCAGTCGAAAGATGCGCGAAATAAAACCCAGGGAGAAGAGAAGGGTGGTAAGAGAAAATATGTGGTCATTGACAATTACAGTCAGAAAATTCAATATTTATAACGTAATATATATGTATAATAAGATGTATGATAAAGTACCATAATCGTCTAAGAAATATCACCTAATTTTACTGCAAACATTTTTATTTACAATTTTCTAAGCGATGTCCCAACATTTAATACATTTGCATAATTTTAACTTTTAAGCGTTCTTACCATTCTATATTTTCATAACTCATCACTCTGGAAAGTATATTCATTAAGTTAAGCGTTTTAGTTTGTTTTTTATAATCCGTATGTGTATATTTCAATGATCGTAATTGCATTAACTGCATGTTTTAATGTTTTTGCGCACCTGACTTTTAGAACAGTCATGTACTACAAATACCGTTAAACATACTACGTGAAACGAAACATTTACGTTGAGGGCTATATTACGGTAGCATTTATAACTGCTACTGCTTAAAGCGACCAACAAAAATAAATAAAACCGCAATTTAAATATTAGAACATAATTTTTCTCGGTAAAAAGGTTCCAGGACTCCGATTGTAAGACATTGTATTATTGTTGTAAAGAATCTCATTCATAGTAAAGTTTATTACTATAATGAAATTGACAGGAGAAAATTATTTTAATGCTATCTTAGCCATCGATATCACCGCCAAGCAATAGCTAATGACGCTTGCATAGCAGCACGGTAATACCAAGTTAAAATTGAAAAAATTTTTTAAAGAAACGCAGTTATCACTAACAACTATATCATTTTAAGTGAACGGTGAAGTTATTTGTTACATGCAGATAG
The DNA here is from genome assembly GCA_003012365.1 of Medauroidea extradentata. Taxonomy (NCBI): domain Eukaryota; kingdom Metazoa; phylum Arthropoda; class Insecta; order Phasmatodea; family Phasmatidae; genus Medauroidea; species Medauroidea extradentata. The sequence continues at coordinate 22,739 of PNEQ01021781.1, read as the reverse complement.
TCGAATAGAGCATTTCGCAGTAGAATATTTTTAATACGGGATAATGTAATTTTCATGTCTTAAGCTAAGAGATGCAGACACTTCACTATAATTTAAAGAACTAAAATAATAGTTCACTCTATTATTGGGTATTTATTGGTAGTTAATATACCACTATGTATGAACGTTTAAAAACTAAATATAAAACAAAGGCAAATAATTGGGAAGGTGTGCTCAGAGGCTATGATACTGCATTTGTATGGAAGGCAATACTGAAATGACAGGAACCCCCACTTCCTATAGTAGTTAGAAGATGAATAACTGAGTCCTTACATGTACGAGTTTTGCTCAACCACAAACACTCGGTTAGCTAAGTCAGAGTGTAGCGTATTTTGAGAAATTACGTAAAATCATGTTTGTCTACTAGGGCCTTTAAAACAAGCAAGTTCTATTTGCTTTGTACCACGAAATACCACGTGAGCGTAGTAAAATAAGCACGACATGATACTTACTATTTCTTGGGAAGATCTGTCAAGGTTGCAAGTGAAACGTAGGAGGGAGGATGACTAAGCTTATTTGATTATACGTTATTGGAGTTCTGTGTTGTCGTAAAAAAAAACAAGTATGAGACGGTAAACAAACGTTGAAAGCTAGACAAAATTGGCTAGGTTAGTTTTTATATTTTCATATAATAATATGTGTCTATTAAGTGATATTTTTCTTCATTTGTATTCACAAATATTTCAACTACAACTGATATAGGTTCATTTTTCTTGATTATGTAATATCTGAAACTTGGTTTTCCTGTGATGGTGAAGAGCTGCGAAGGCGTATATTGTAAATGTTTCCCTTGATCGTGATAAATGATGTTTCCCGCTGGCTGGCTGGGCTCAGGTCAGGGACACAAAGCTACGGGCAAGGCAGAGTGCAGGAAGTGACGTCGATGAAGGGAGGGTTACAATAACCACGTAGTTATCCAGTCATGTGGCTCTAATGTGCCTTGCGTGTCGTGTAGTCCGCAGCAACCCGTGCAACAACACATCCTTGCAACTATACGCTAGGCCAGTAACGATCGCTTACAAATCTAACCTCTATTTAGGCGCTTATGAATAGTAACCTGGTCGGCCGTCGTGACTATGTTTCCTCAATCAGTATGTAGGTACGATAAAACACGATTTTGGGGTTTTCAAAATTGAGGGAGTTCTAAACAGAGTCTGGGGTTACTCTGTTACAGCAGTTAACTTCTCTGACACTTGAAATGTTTAAATTGAAGGCATTTTCAACTAGAAACAATTATCTCTTTTGTTTATATCAAGCGCCAATTTTTATTTATCTATAGCCAATAGATTTTAACGGGACTATTTCATAAATACTGTAAAATGTAGTGATAAGCTAAAATTTAAGATATTTTAATTACACAATAGTTGGTTACAATGAAGTGGCATCAACATTAATATTTATTGCCTTGTAGTTGTCACTGGAATACACTGTTACGCCATACTCGTCAATCATTAGGGGTATGCGATACGCCATCTATAGTAATTATAAAAACATATAATGAAAACTAAAACTACCATAAAACTTACTGTAAATTTGTCTTGTTTGGTATCAATGTAACTTGCCAAGCGCCACTTAATCAATAATGGCGATGTAATCAGCGTAAATTCGTGTATGTTAATTACAGTTTTTGAGTTTTTGTCAGTAAGTGGCCGGCAGACTAGCGACCTAAGAGGCCAGCTGCAACGCCACATATGGGCGACAGAGTCAGGAGAAAGGCCCTTGTCCGACCCCCTCCAACTGCTTCTCTCTCTCTTCCCGCTCCTTCCCCAGCACTATGGTAACTAGGTACTTAATTTAATAACGTATTAACTACGCGATGTCAATAGTATTCAATTCTCAGAATGTGGTTTATGTAATTTAGTGATGTGAAAATATAAAACTTCATTTCCTGCAATAAATACGTAGGCCTTTAATAGCGGACTCACGCATCCGCGGGCGGCAGAGTGCCTCTCTCTGAATGCCTGAGGGGAACTTCGTCACCTCCATGTAACACATATTCAACTCCGGTGGGACCAAAGGAATATAGGGAAAGTATAAAGTAGACAGTAGCAAGGTTTAATTATTTCTTAACTAAATAGCAAAACTAACATTTTGAGTTAATACAACGTCACCCGTAGCTGTCACAAAGCAGTCCTGTTTATTGTGTTCCGAACCATACTCTACACATTTGTTTGATAAATAATCAAACATATTCGAAAGCGGCAAAGTATTGCGTCACTTTGTATCACATCCAACAATATTTTGAACTTAACGAAAACACAATATTAGACTGCATAGGACTTTCAAGACACTGTTGCATTAATAGCTATGTAAAATAAATGTTTGGCTTCAGCATCTCACATATATTCTTTAACAAATTTGCGAATACTCGTATAAGGAATATTTCGTGGAAATTCTACATGCAGCGACGCGCAGTACTACTCCACTATGAATTTGGTTGTGTTCAGTTTTACGCGGTTACGCTTGCCTCCATAAAGAACTACCTGACCAAATTATTAAGTTTACTTAGCAACCTTTTAGAATCCGAATTAACTTCAAACTTGTTTCTACTCAAAGGGTCATGGTGAAAGTTCAATACTGACAGAGTTTACCGCGTTCCCTTAGCCAAACGTCATATGGTTCACGGCCCTCTCCCAACTTTAACAGAACAGTTCTACAGTTGGCAATTAAAACCTATGGAAATTACTAAACGTTAATGAAAATTTTTCAGCTTATCTGTAGCGGCTCGTATCTCACGTGATTCTGGCATATGGGTGTTATTCGGCTAGTTAATGCACACCCATTTATTAACAAAAATGATTTTGTGTAAACAAGATACGTTTATTGGAAACGTCTTACGTTAATTTGCTAAGTTATCTGAGATTAGTAATCAAATCTTGGTAACTATAATTCTTTTTTTAAAAATTGTACAAATCTATCCGCTCAACAACCTTGACGTTAAAAGAAACTACAGTAGAAAATCTTATGATGACGTTCTATGTATGTTCTTAGAAGTAACACATTTAATTGTAATCAGAACACTGATGAGGTTGGTACACTTTAAATAAAACCTGAAGCAGCTCATCTTCCCCGAATCCATACGATAGCATAAATTTTATAACTTAACACATCAATTCACCTAACCCATTATGCTGAATTATTTTTGACAGATGTCATGCTGCGCAAATTGTCTCCTGATTAACCTTTAAGTGGCTGCATAATTATGAAAACCAAAATAAATAATTAAATTTAAATAACTGACCATACCGCTGTCAAAAGTATTATATTTTATGTTATGACTATTGTGAATAGATTTTTACTTACGTAGGACTAATTTAAGTGATTCTTAATGTTCATAAATATGTAAGCTGTATATCTTGTAATATGTTAAAGTCCAATTTCTGTTCTTTAATAAATAAAATATTTTTTGCATAAGCAAATTCAAATATTAAACTATGCGTCGCTGTATATTAATAAAAAATATTTTTCAAATTAAAAATTTGTAATAAGAATTAATTTGATACCTTTTCAGCATAGTGGCAAACACATGATGGTAAATTTCGTTATGTTACCGTCAACGTTATATTATGAAACTTATACAGGGCAGTTTGGGTCATAGCGGATTGGACACACCTAAAATTCGATCCGAAATTCATTCTTCGAGGTTCGTAACACAACTGAATTAGCGACCGCATAGAACCCGCAGATTCGTCCTCTAAATAAACTCTACAGTTGCAATGAGAACAAGTATGGCACAACATTGTTACGTATTGCTGTACTTACAGGTTAATTTAATAAATCTTTTACGATTTTGATAACATGTTCATGTAAGGAAAATAATATTTTAGGGACTTATTTTCAGGGAAACTATAATGACTACAACATTTGATTTATCATCTTACAATACAACTGTACTTAAGCTTAACTATTCTTAACATAGCGAATATTATCGAAAATATCACATTTAGTTGTCAATTAATGTACTGTCGTAAAATCTGTTTACAAGCTGTTATTGAAAACACGAAAGCTTTACAGTTGCACTACACCTTGTGGTAAGCTAGGCATGATAAAAAGTTGGTTATTATAAGACGTGCAAACATTATCGTCCTTCATTTATTTGATTAATGTAACCAACAAGGGCGATAATACTAAAAATAAACGGTTCAATCACAAAGTGAGCATGAAATAAACAGTTCAGCTTAACAATACACGGCTGGGCCCAATGAACTGTAAACACTTATCCTCTAGTGTCACTTGTGCAAATAGATTTTAAGTTATTTTTCAACGACTAAGATATTATCCTGGTCTTCATAAATTTACTCGTCTCGCCATTCCTTACGACAGTCAAATTAGCAATAGAATTATATAACGAAACAAATTGATAAGTGCAAAGGGCTAGTACAAAACACGTCAATTGCAAATGCGAGAACTCAACCCTTATCTCTTGCGATTCGAAAATATCTTGGTTATGTTATTTTCTAATTCTACCAATTTATTTTTTGTACTCTTAAGTGTTTCTGTTTGATGGTCTAATAGGCACTGCCTGACGAGTCTCAATAAAACAAAAGTCATACACGTAACTCACCCGACACTCGACTTCTAGCATCATAAAGACGACTCGTCAACAACTACGCTATACAGTTTGCATCTCTCACTTTTAGATAGTCACATCGATAACGATGGTTGTGACAATTCATCACGACATTTCAGTAACAACTCTTTGTCTCTCTGCTTCTCTCTTTTTCCCTACGTTCTCTTTATGTGAATAGATCCGCGAAAATGTAACAAACACTGAGAGATCTGCTGGACCAATAAAAAACAAATTGAATTCTTAAATGAAGACAACCCAGGGTTTTTTTTAGTTAATACGTATTTAAAAAACGGCTGCCAAAAATGTTGATGAATCTTACTAATTCGTCATTATACGTTAAATGCTAAAGTATGGACACAAAGTATCATACTTTAATTATATTTTATAAACAGAACATTCTATAATTAGTAGAAATTCTCATTATGTAGAAGAAAATAGGCACGTTCTGTAGCACACAAATATTTTTTTAACACATATGTTTGACTTTTGTAATATGAAATAATAAACTAGCTGTGGTTATGCATTAGATTAAAGTAAACGCAGTAAATGTAAAGTCTTACATACTGGAAATTATGCATGTTACTTCATTGTACAGAGAGGAGATGCTGTACCTCGTATGTGTTAGCATCTCGTTCTCACGTTTAAGATTTCATTAAAAAATAAGGTACAAACACGATATTGTTCGACAAATAAACCTGTGGTTATTTAAATAAATTTTCGGCATGTTGGACTACCGTAATTTGTGAAGAATTTACGCCCGTCTGTTATTGGGGATGGAATGATACGACTTCACGTTGAGACATCGATGAGTTCCTAAATGCAGACGTTTCAACATTCAACTGCAAGAGAAGGTGATTTTGTCTATTCATAAGTAAAATAAATAACAGAGGGTTTCAAGGTGTTGGTAAAAGGGATGAGGTGGTTAGCGGTTTGTTGTGGTTGTTGACTTCCTGTATGCCTCCTCAAAATTGTGCGAGGTTTGATCTCCCACCTTACTGTGGGCGTTAGAAACTTTCCCTCACATTAAAGACTCGCGTCAAGCAAATACATGATGCGCGTGGTAAAATAAAATATCTGAAAAAAGACTCGCTCTGAAAACTGCGGTTGTAGGAAGGGAAAGGATTTTATGATTTGTTGACGGGTACATAAGAAAATCTACTTTTTACGACGCCTCCTTTTCTGTTCGTTTCGCATCTCCTTCCTTTCTCGTTTCCCCTTCTTCCCAAGGCATCCTGTTGCCATGGTAACCTTGACGACAAAGTCCTCTGCGGAGGCATCGCAAGACAAATTGGTTTTACAATATGCGGTAAGATAACTGGAACTTTCCTAGTGCGTTGAAGTGAGTCCCTACTAAAAATATTGATACAATATGGAATAATGTTCCCTCACTTTTTTTTTAACACAAATGTCTTTTAAATGATTACTAGAGGAACGAATATGTATAGGTGATTCGGAATAAAGTGAACACTAAAAAAATCCCTGATTTATTTCTATTTCCTGCCAGTTTATATCTTTCCGCCGAATGTAAACACACATAATGCCACGTGATTTTATTTACATAGGGTCGTGCAATGTTTACAACTACATTAAACTACTTCTATACATTTTAGCTACAATATCTACTCATTAAATGCACGGGGGCTGAATGTAAGATATAAAAATGTAATCTTAGTTATAAATACCTGCGAGTTAATGTCTGGTTTCTGTCCATCGACTAATCTAAACAACACGCACTATTGCCGTTACTAATCTCGTAAATGACGGCATATTTTATTTGAATTTGTAACGCAAAACCCCCACTTAAACAGACATGACACACGCTATTCAATAATTCAAGTTTCGTTCAGTTCTACTGCCACGAACAACGACGACGCGCTTCAGAAACAATAAATAACGTATTTTCTTAACATGTGAAATAAAAAGTATGTTGTTTCTATACTGGCGGACGTAAAACATAATTTACATATTACCGATGGTTTCACATCATTTCGGCAATGATACTCAAAGTAATTTCCAATACTTTTGAATGTGTATATATGCACAACGGACAAACGCACGCAAATGACGCAACTTGGCGGCGAGAACCTAACTCTGATGCCACCTGTTGGTGGAGTTTTGAACTGTCTGAAGCGCGGAGCAAGCGATAACGGCCACTGCGACTCGAGGTCGGTGATAGCGTCTCATAATTCTCGCGCCAATCGAGTCTAATTATAATGTATGTATGAATGTCAGTAAGATCATAAGTAAATATTTTGAAGTGTATTTAATACAGACAGGTCGATTTCATCATATGTTCTTTCACTAATGTTGTATTCAAATAGGAAAATACACGGAACTACGTACAATAAATCGCTACCAACCATACAAGCAGTAAAGTAAATCTTGATAATGGTGACTTATATGCAGTAACGGCTAGTGATTTTTTTCAAAGGTTAAATATTTAGTGCTCACTTTATTCCGAATGGCCTATAAGAGTCCAACGCCGTACAGGTTACACTCCATAGATGTACGCATACACTAACATTGGACACGTGTTTATCGGCTGCTGTGTTCACGAAGTTCCACCTCAGAATGGGTACCATGGCAGTGGCCGTAGCCTTCGTTTTGCATTTATTCCTTATTACTAAAAGATGTTCCAGACCACCAAAACCAGCATAAATATAAACAAATGTTCAAAATCATTCATAAACTAACTTGAAACCGTGAATAATACGTGCGAAATTCTAGACATCGCACAAAGTTGATCATGCTGACGTGGAATATGTGATGTATGTCATGAAATAGTCGAAAACATATTATTGGTGTGTATACTAGGCGATTGCACGTTCACTTGAAATGTCCGAAGTGCACTCAAATGTCGCAGCCTGTCGTGGAGCAGGAGACAGAATAGATCGAGTAGAACAATAGCAATGGTCATCCACATCGCCTGACCTCACATACCTTGTTACTTCTTGTGCTCACGGCGTAAAGCCGCGTGTACACTTGCGAGCCGAGCGGCTCATGAGCCGCTCACACAGCCAAACTCGCTAGTGTGGACAGGGCTGTGAGCAGACAGTGAGCCACTCACCCTGAGCCACCACTAGTCGAGCACAAAGGCACGATCAGTGACAGCGTGAACGGCAAAGCAGACCCTCTTGTTCATACGGCATCGTCACACAAACTAATCCTGCTGGCGAGCACTTGCGGCTCAACCAGTGCTCACTGGAGGCTCGTGCAGATAAAATTCTCACGACCTGCTCAGCTCATGCTCAGCTCGTAAGTGCATACACGCCTTTAAGTGTAATTTTCACTACCAAAAATACTAAACGAGAAAACACATCTTCTTATGTTAACTTTCAAAGAACACAGCAAAAATAAGCCCTCTTGTAGGTTTCATCAGCGATATTACACATATCTCCATTTCCCGGTAACTGAGGAACTCCATTAATATTTTACAACCGTTTGACATGTTTTGCCACAAATTTAACTTTGAAGTGAATATAGCTCTTGAGGTCCTGCATGAACTAAGCGTAAGATTTTGTTTTACTATTTTCACGGCAAAAGCAATACTTTAAGAGTTATAGTGTACACATAGAAATTATATAATTAGGCAGTCAACTAAATTGACTGCATCACACTGCTAGTTATCCAACTCGACAGGTGCCCATCAAACCATACAAATAATTAATCAAATAGACCATGCTGTTACATAAGTACATAGTTCTGTAGTGCATTTATGTTTACAATTACTTAACGTGTGGCCAACAACATACGCCGTCATGAAGTCACGATCAAATTTCGTTCATAATAGCATAACGGTTTCCATGAAATCGCGTATTCTTGAAATGGCACTTAGATCCTTTTAGTTGTAGAAACAGAGGATGATACAGCTCTTTTTTAAATACTGCAAATATAGCTTTCCATGACAATTTGTAATATTGCTCTGATATTTACCAAGCACATTGCGATCTAAAGCCAATAAAAATAGACAAGGAACCATTCCAAGGCAGCACACCTGCTAGAAATTTTTATGACTTGGCACTCCCCCATCCCACCTCCAAGTTTCAAATTTAGGAAAATAATTTGTAATTTTGTTACTTTAATGCAGATTAGGGACCTAAATAATTTATATAACTAATGAGTCTGAAACAGTAGTGTTAAATACGTTTTATTTGTTGTAAAAATCTTTACCTATTTTTACCACGACAATGTTCCCTAAATAATTTAAAAGAAAGAGTGGCAATGCTATTAATTATTGAAATATTTACAAGAATGACTTGTAAGTACTTCACACAAACAAATCAATATTTATGCGTATAATCGAGCACATTTTTGTTCATATAGGCTAACAACAATGTTGGGGCCGCTGATAACGCTGCGGTTAGAGCACTCGCCTCCCACCAAGGCGATCGACTCCCGGCGGGGTCGGTCCCCGTAGTTTCGCGTGTGGAATCGTGACGGACGACGCCACTGGTTGGCAGATTTACTTTCCCCCGCCCATTCATTCCGGCACTGCTGTACACTTACATAACGTCACCTCTCACCAGGGCTTAAGTCCTAGTGACATTGAGTGCTGACCAAAATCTCTTTACTGTACTTCACTTGCATGTTTATAAAAATGTTTATGTTAAAATATTTTTGGTAATTTACAAATAATTGTTTACCTTTACAAATTATTTTTATATTGCAAAAAAAAAATCTTGAAAATATTTTTTCAAACTCCTTTTTGTACAGCTGTTTAAAACAGTCAGTTTCCGAAATAATGATTTGAAACAATATCGAACATTTTGATAAAATACAACAGACCGCAGAAGTAGATATTTCGAATCGCAAGTAACATCACAGAAATTTAACAAGGTTTTTAAGTCCCAGCTCTGCATTTTATTTAACGGTTTTCCATTTGTTCAAATGCCGGTTTGTCACTTTGTCTTTTTTCTTTAAATGCCTTCTCAAATTACGACAGGTATTGTAGTGTGTGTTAAAAAATAGATATTCAACGTTGGCCTTTAAGTGATACTGATTAGAGATATGACAGACGCAAGTTAAGTGATAGATTTGCTTGTGGATATCATCTTCGAAAGCATTCCATGGATTTGAGGCAGAATAATGTAGTATCAGTGCACAAAAGCACTGCAGAAACTTGAGAAAAATGAACCGCAATACTTGGAACGGCTGTGTAGAGAACCCTGAAAGAGTCTCGCTATTGTCAGTAGCACGAGGCCTGGAGTAAATAGTTTTCCGATAGTGCATTGAGTGCACTGCAAATAATAGAGAGCATGGCAGCTTTTCAAAGTCTTTGGAAGAGACGGCAGAGCAGGTTGAAGACCAGCAACGTCATCACATCGTCAATTTTCCCGTTAGATAAATTTTGATATGCTGCACGTTGAAAAGGACTTACCGTCGATACAAGCCGCGTCAGTTTGTAAGATTGAAAGACGTTTTCATAATTTTTTCTAAGATACTTTACACAACGTTATCTAATGATTATCCCAGAAACGCGCTCAGAATGTCTCAGTAAAGAAAATGTAATAGTATTTAAACGTAAGACTGCTGTAATTTTAATACAGTTTTGGCACTGGTATTACGTTTATTTTTTTTCACGAACTCATGTTATAACTTATATTTGGAAACATTTCACGTTTTGAAGAGCTTTTGACTACATGTTTACGTAGATGCTTGAATATTGCGCTTGGAAATTTTAAGGAAACCAAAAATTGTTACGTAATAATTTCGCAGCAAAGTAGAAAATGTTGATAAAAGGTGTTCACCGGTCCAGGCCACTGAGTAATAAGATCTTCGGCAGATAAAAATGTATTCAAAATCTGATCTTGTGTGAGTAAGTCCATTTCGGAAAAGCATATTTCAGGTACTTCTCTATTAAATAAAACGTGTTTTTACTACTAAAAACTGTGAATTATGTGTTGTTTGCGGTCTTGAGCCAAGATACTAGGACAAGACGTGATGCGTGTGGCACCCTTAGTTTATTCACTTCTGCGACTTGAACGCTTAAAATATGTCTTCCCAGGAGTCAACCTTGATGTCTTAGAACGATATGTAGTAGTCACGCATAATTTACCAAGTTAGAGTCTATTAAATATTATTTACACATGTTTCTAATTTGATTAAAGTAGCGAATTCATTTAATTTTTTTTGTTTAAAAAATTATTTTTGGATAATGGATGGTGTTATTTCATTTATAATTAACGTAAAAAATATTTATCTCACATTTTTCAACATGAGACAATTAAAATATTTTTCTATAGCGAAAAGTATTTAACATGTGTTCATTTCAATGCAATAAAAAGGTTAAATATATCTTCCAAAACGTAAACTCCAAGGTGTTAGACCTTTAGCATTCACATATGTATTGTACCTAGCAAATTATTAGCAAAAGTAATTACCCTCGTACTTGAGAAATATACTTGGTATTACTTTCGTGAAGAACTGCAACAAGTAAAAATCAGTTACTGCTGCAACATTACAATACGAGGCCAAAATATTTCTGGAAATAAAGGCATAAATGAGACATCTAATACCAGTATAACCGCGCAACCTTTGCAGAATCAAACTTAAAAGTTATGATAAGTTATAAAATATAAATTTAAAAAACGGTCTCCTTATAGCTTCTTTCCTGAGATATTTTTGACCCTGAAATCCTGTAAAGATATTGGATTGCGATGAATATTTTAAACTGGTAAATTCATTTTGAAATAATCTTTCTGGTATTTTTAAAACTCATAGCGGATAGCATTTTCAGCTATGTTCCCAATTACAGTGAACTAAGAAGTATTTACGAAATGGAACCTGCCTCGAACAAAAAATTTAGTTTTTATGATATTACCAAAGACTTCCATAAACAATACTGCTCAGGATATTAGAATATGAGAACTTCTCGGGATAAAGTGGAACAAACACAACATCGTACTGGTGGTCCAATGTGCTCGACGTTGCGTTTGTGTGGACAACATTCAACTTCAGAAAATAGGAAGTGGGAGGGAATTTAATTTACTGCACGTGTTCATCCCCATTCTTCAACGCTGTGAATGCTAATGAATACACTTTAGCATTTCCTCAGAAAGGAAGACAAAAATTCTAACGTTATGTGTCAAAAGTTATAACTTAATTTAAAAAACACCTCAGAGTTTTAAATTTTACTGCTTTACACTGTAAGAATTTACCTTACGCTCAACGTTTAATTAAGTAATTTTATTAATATTTTTCATGCTCTTTCGTGAATCAGAACAGAGGACAATGCCAAAGAACGGACTTTTACTGTCAGCCACTTGAATATACAGTATTTTTCACGTTATCACTGTTAACATTTTTACTGTTTTGCATGTGAAGCATTTATTGAGTTAGTGACAAGTCAACCATTAGTAACGCTAAAAAAATTTAGCTTCTCAATATGTTTCCTTCGTTTGCAGACAAAATAGTATGGCACTAAAATGTACGAAATAAATTAATTGGTACTCTCCATAATCAAGAATAAGAAGACCATTGTTTTGTGATGGCCAGTGTGTACACAACTTCACAATCAAAGCGCGCGTGTCTAGCAAACATTCTAGATGCAACCTTTTTCTCTTCAATCATATACAAACTAACAAGAGTGTGCCGTCACGTGTGTCTCATGTCTTACTTTAATTGAAGCAAAATAATTGCTCGTAGATATGGGTCATATTCTCAATGTTTATAGAGCATCCCGAAATATTTGAAATATGAAGGGCAAAATAATAACTCTTGAAGAAATAAACGAAGTGGTGTATTATCAGACCATGGTGTATGTAGATTATCATTCTTAATGCAGATAAACCACACCAGTCATGGACCCCAAAAATTGTGCAGATATTTTATACCATTTGTATTAAATAAGCCTCGTCAGTTTACAATACGCGTGCGTATAACAGACGAGTTTCATATAACCAGGCACTCTCTAGTAAATATTTGTCCTGTGTGTGGTGGTAACTCCTCGTGAGTCAGCTAAATACTAAATATATACACATCGCAATTGTTCCCTCACGTACGTTATATAAAGAAGTGTGTTTACGTTTTGCATAAGTATAAGAGGTTAGAAACTTGTTCGGATAGGATAGTACGTAAACATTCAATGAGGGAGGAGAGACAGTGCTGACATACAGCCTTAATCATAACTACTGTTGTTATGACTTCCCACACTTCCACTGCGGTTGGTCAGGATTACTGGGCGCATGTTTGTAGTGATACCATCCGACAGACGTTGCAATGCTTCTATTGGAAAATAAGACTTTTCATTATGTTCTAAGTCGAATTAGAACAATTGAATATGAATTCACAGATCTTTTTTAATGATGAAACACCACGATGCTGAAGGGAACGTTTTGTTGCAGAGTTTATGGCACAGAAAATTCAAATATGACCAGCAGCATGAATCAATCAGGCAGTCATATGTTTAATGTTAAGTAGAGTGACTTTTATTTGCTCATTATCGCAATTATTAATCATTTCTGGTATTACGATTATTTTAGATATTCCACAATAACAACTTCCAGTACGTCAGTGAACTTCCTCGCTGACCTCTGCATGTTCGGATCCCGGCGGGGTCGGTCCCAGATTTCCGCATGTGGGAATCGTGCCGCACGATGCCGTTGGTCGGCGGGTTTTCTCGGGGATCCCCCGTTTCTCCCGCCCTTTCATTCCGGAGCCGCTCCATACTCACCTCATATCACCCCTCACCAGCGCTGAAGACCTCGTTGTTAAGCGCTGACCAAAATCTCTCACTCATCCAATCGGGAATGCTGTCACCAATATTTCCGTTTTTTTTTTTTACTTCGCACGATAGAGACAGATACAGTGGGTGCCTCGTTTCTTTGAGTTTCATTTTTATAATCTTTAAGCCTTTTTCCAACTGACGGTCACTTTCCTCTGCATGTGTCTCTATGTGTAAGTGACTTTGTGTGTATGTGTGTGTCTCGTCTAAATACCTTTTGAATATGTGATCGTAGTTATTTACACGCGACAATATTCTTGATACACCATGTGTTTTCGAAAGAGTACGCCAATCCCTGATACGCAAACACAATTGTTGCAATGAATTGTGAGACCTCTAACTTTCACAATTAGGGTAGAGAATTTTATGATGGTGCGAAATAACACGTTTAGTGGACAGACTTCAAATTATTTTCTCATTTCATTTCTCATTAAAGTATGAATCTCACGTAATCTGTTATTCATGTAACGTTTTACCACACTAAGAGTTGCAAGACGCAATCCACTACGACGTAGCATGCAGTCAATCCTCTCTAGCTGCTTGCTTGGAAGATTGTGCCACTTCTCTGTGAAATCAATGTATTTAGTGATTGCCCTTATAAAGTACGAGAGATTGACATTGTCTGCAATATTTTTTTTTATTTTGCTGCCACTTTACTATGTTTGATCACAAATAGCAAAAATTTGCTCTCACACACTTATTTACAAAATAACTTTAGTATCTACACCTTTAAAAGTTATTATTTTTAAAGTAGAAATATTTGACAATACTATTGATTTCGGTTAAAACATATGGTAACCAGAACTATGTTTTTGTCAAGCAAACGGTTTTTTTAAATATCCAATAACTTCTAATATTTTCTCAAACTTCTATGCAGAGGGGCCGCGGTTGGGGCGTGGGTAAAGCACTTACTTCCCACCAAGGCGATCCGGGTTCAGTTCCCGTGGGTGTCGGTTCCCGGACTTTTGCATGTGGGAATCGTGCCAAACGACACCGCCAGTCGGTGGGCTTTCTCGGGGATCTCCCGTTTCCCCCGCTCCTTCATTCCGGCACTGCTTCGCACGCAACTCATGTCACCCATCACCAGTATTTAAGGCATAGATTTTAAGTCCTGTCAAAATTTTATCACTTCATTTAAATTTAGCAGCGTCTACAGCTCTTCCTATATTTGACCTGGACTATGGATTCCATGTATAAAACTTTCTATTTTCACCTTAGGAATAACTTGTTCAAGTTTGTCGCAATGTGTTAGGTAAACATGTAACCGTCAGGAATATAATGAGTCAATGTATGGTAGACGTTTGCGTGAGCTATCAACGGGCACAGAGTTCCAGAAGAAGCATTTTTATTCAATAATTACTCAGTGGGTGTACTGGTTTTCCTTCGGGACTACATTATGTCGTCTCGGGTGACTTCAGACAGCTACGGTAAGTTGCGAAGTTCTGGCCAAGATTTTTGTTTCTTAAGTGACATGTGTAACAAAGAAATCATACAAGAATACCAACAAGATTCAAACAAATCGTTTACATAAATTTCGTTCTAGGCTTTCGTATATGAATAATAAAAATGCCTTAATAATGTCTCAAGTTTATGCATGTTTCTCAATTGTCAACTGAGGACAACATACTATTGTCACTTAATTAATGTTATTTCTAGTAAATTATTTTGACACTGAAGTGGATAAAACCTTAGTATTCTTTTCAATATTAGGTATAAAATACATATTCGAAAAACTGAAAATTGTGCTGGCACTTGCAGTACAGCTTTGCGTTTATTTTTACACTTTGAAATAGTTGATTTATTCTGAAAGTATCATAATTCATAAACTTTTGCACAAAAACAGAACTTTCTAGTCCTGAGTAAGAATACATAAGTATTTGACTGTAAAACATACATTGAATTATAGTCATGGAGGATACCAATTTTCCGCAATTTTTATACTTCAGACTGTTTCATCATTTTCGTTATTCTTGTAAAGAAATTTTAAGCACATCATTTTTAATGTGTATATTTTGCTACAAGATACTTAATTTTTCTTTATTATTTCTTGTTTATTTTTATGTAAGCTGAGATTTAGTATGTTGTACAATTTCACTACCAAAAAGCTTGAGTTAAATTACTAAAATAATAAAGTAAGCTCAAAATTTATTTAATGAGTTTCTGGTTCAGTAAAATATCAGTAGGTAACATAAATTGTATATACAGTTAATCAGCATTTTTATACAATTTTGATGTTAATGAGCAAAGCCTTTACCTGAAAAAGAGCTTTAAAAGATCACTGTTTTTTGTGTCTACGTTAACTGGAGTAGACGTATTAGTTACGATGTTAAAACACTGTTTAATTTGAGACTTATTCAAGTACACTGCCTAGAATACAAAGGTTAGGTACATCACTTAACTTGGAGAACACTTTTCAGACACTTTCTTCACGTAACACCCGGCAATTTGTAGCGAACGTGAACAGAATTGGACCGACTTCGGACACCCTCCGAACAACGAATGTTCCTCACGTATAGACGTACTCACCCTGGAGAACAGACGGCCCAAATGTGTGATACGTTTCTGTAACACGCAGTCTTCGGTCTCTGCGGTAGTTCGCTATTCCTAGCTACTTGTAAAAATACACGTCCTTTCAGTATATCCATGTGTACTGAACTCTTCCCATTCCATCGACTATACATTTTACTGTTTATTTTTTCAGTCTCTCTACTTGTTCATAGAAATGCGATAAGACAGCTAACACGCCACAACCAGTGCCGCATTTGGACTACTTCACAACAATTCAAATACGTTTTCAAGCATGTCAATTTTAAACTTTTACAACCAACATTTTGATAAATCAACACTCTAGGATACGCAGGAAGAACAACTTATAAAAAAGTCACTATGGTTTTTTAAGTAAGATCTGCTTCAAAATAACATCCTAAACTCGTTTACGCAGAGTAATATGTGAATGTTTATTCCCAAATGTGTTGTTATTTTTCATTCATTGCTGATAATAATCATGTAATAAAGTTTTGGATTTATTTTGGTTTTCGTAGGTATGGTAAATTACTCACGAATTTTTAAACCAAAATATTGGTATTAATTTAATACGAAAGATTTTATGAGTGTCAAGCGGAATGTATGCAGCGGAACAATATATCAGGAACTCTAAATTTTGTTAATACATTACGATTGACAAATCATATGTTTTTACTCACTAATTATTCGTAATTAAGCATACATGCGTGCGTTGTGTTATAGAAGCGTTGACAAGATTTATATTGAGTAGGTGACATTAAAAAAGCGTAAGTTAGAATGTAGGTGAGGAAAAAAATCATTTCTTTTAAATAATATGAGTTCATTAAAAAATTCAAGCAGAGAACAGTGTGCGACCATTGTCTCATCCCATACGTTGGAAACATTGAGTCGTTTATAATATTATGCACGTATTTATGTACCTGTTCGCGTGTAGCAGCCGAGACTAGTGAATGAAATCTGAAGGACATAAGTAACAAAAAGACACGCGTGTAAGAACACGTTCAGACACACCATTACTCAGCTACAAACACTCAAAGAATAAGAATTATTGCAGTGCTGACGGTTAGGCAACTCGTATAGCACATAGTGACAAGACGCTATTGCAGATGTTTGCGGTGGATCCCATTTTAAGCTCACGCAACGCTTAACATCGAATCGGTGTGAGTCATTTGTCTATACTCTATACAGACCATCTTGCGTGACAACTTGCTGCAATGATATCACTACAAACCCGTAGAGCACGTAATGTTGGGATTGACGACGTTGTCTTAAGTACTGCCACTGAATGCTGATGGCACTGCAACAAGGCCAGACATTGCGGGTCACATCCTGTGGACTGATAAAGCTTATTTTACCCAGTAAGCCGTATTTAATTGGCACAACATCCACCATGGGCATCATAGCAATCCACATGTCATTCGTGCTAGGGTTCGTCAGGCCCGGTGGAACGTAAACGCATGATGCAATATCCTGGAAAGCCGGTTGATAAGACTATTTCTGTAGCCAGACAGACTCATTGGAGGTAGGTAACCAGTGATTGAGTGGTAGTGCGGGAGGCGGGATCTCATAGAGGATGTTACACTAGCGCTGTGACGTGTTATGTGGTACAAACATGACTGGACACCGGCTCATTATAGTACAGTAGCTCGCCAGATATTAGATCGCATCTGTCCCTGACAGTGGCTCGGAAGGGGTGGGCCTTTATCCTGACTACCAATGTCACCGGATCTAAATCCGCATTACTTCTTCTTGTGATGATCCCTTAAAGATGCTTAAAATGTCATAAAATGATTATTTTATATTTTCATGAAATCGGCTAAAGTTATTTTGTAGTCGGTACTTGTTAAAACAGTTATGAATATCGTACGAAACAATTTTAGCTCGAATAGTTTTCTCATGTTAGTGTGTTAAGTTTAAAATTCGTATAGTTCGCAGCCATGTTAATAGTGAAAACCAATTTACCTTCTCAAATGAAATAATCAGTGAAATAACCTGCCGTGAGCTACGTAACCTAACATTTATAATTTCGCAACGTAATACTTTGAATCTCTTAAAGAATCGCAAAACTATGCGGAAAATAGTTAGGGATTCAAAAAATGTTCTTAAATACAAATGTTGTTCGCTGTGAGTTTTTACGGTATTTAGTTGAGTAGCCAATGATATATTACTTCAGTGTGAATTATTTCATTTAGAAAGTCAACTGATTTTCACTATTTGCATGGCAGCGTAACATGCAACTTTCGATCTTGGCACTCAGTTATGAGAAAACTATGCGTGCTAAATATGTTTCGCAAGCTGAAAATTGTACTTGTAAATACCGGCTAAAAAACAAATACTACTTCGTAAAAATATAAAATGTCGATACTAAACGTATTTGAACATCCTCAATGATGGAAAGTATCTAGGAATCTATTCCAAGAAGACATATTTATCTGGTGCATGTAACCAACAATTACTTGGCTGAATTGCAGGTGGCTGTTCGAGTCATGCGTGTGCCTGTGTTGGGTTAGATAGCGGACAATTTGAACTCGTGCTGCTTTGAAACTTTCGAGGTATAAAATAAAAATTGTTCGTATCGTTTAATACAAGGTGTAATCACTTCGTCTTGTTACGTGCTGGTACGTTTACATTGCAGCTCTTGTGTTTCCAGTGAATTGAAACAATAACACATTTGTTTAACTGCATCACACGTAAAGATGTCCTGCCGCGCCGCTTATTTAAATCCCCCCGCCCAGTCACACGTATTTTCTTGTGATCATATATGTTGCACACTTCTCGGTAATGTGGTCGTACATCCTCGGAAGCATGTCACCATGCACGTGCTACATGGATTGTCTACCTGTTGACATAGTCACAATGCTCCGAATTTTGAGGGCCTGTACCTCAGTTACGATTTGCCTGAGCGTGTTCGGGCACGTGCACTTTTTATGATTCTTCCTTATATCAATCCGGTTCTTTAAGCACTGACATGGGTTGGTACATGTGTACAGATACAAAAATACATGCGTAATAACGTAGGCAACTCTATGTTTACCCACACATTGGATGTGATTGTGGTCACGTTTTGTTCCCTCCATGCGTATCAAGCACCTGAATCGAATACGTAAGATCAATGTTTCATTCGTCGTGGTTGTTGGTTTATCATCACGTCAAATGTTCATCATCGCAACTTTCACTGTGGATGTACGCCAATACTATTTACAGTAAAGAAGTGGTTTATGTACTTCTTATTCTTGGTTTATGTATGGATACCTGCAGCCGGGAGCATTTGCGTGGTTTACTTTACACCGTGTGTATATGATATGGTGTTTAATGACTGCATGGTAAAATTCAGTGCAGGACATGCTGTGAAGGAAACCATTAGACAAGGTGTTATACGTGGCCTCCACGAGCCTCTTAGCATGCGCGTACACGAGGCAGTAGCGACTGACGCACACGTACAATAATGTGCCATCCTGCAAACGAATTGCGTCACATACAGCATGAACGTGTTGTTTCATTGTCTGTACGTCCAGGATTGGCTCCGTACACATAACACCTTTCAGGTTCCCTGCACGTCATCCTTTGCCATGTGTGTTCTCCTGTGTGTTATCAATAATTGCAACCTGCACTGTCAAAGATATTTTATCTATATATTTTATTGGGTGTAACACCCTAGAACGTATTTTATGATATATGTTCATACCACCGTTTTGCTTCATACCTTCTCAGGAATTACACAAACACATCATAACTAATTGTTATAAACCGCTAAGATATGTGTGGCTGTGCAGCGCAGGTTAGCAGCCTTTACAGGGGCGATCTTACAGAGCGGGTAGCAGCCCTTGTAGGGGCAGTTGGTCATAAACTCAGGGTAGGAAACTTTAACTGTTCTCGGAAGTTGACCCGACAGCTAGTGGGTCCCCTACGCCATTGGAGAGATGTGTGAAACGGAGCAGATTACACGAGGTTATTGCCTTCTCTCCTGGGAAGGACAAAACTTTGAAGTGTTAGCACCGAGTGGAGATGAGGTCTTAGCATTCCAACAATCAGGCTGAGGAGTGATGGAATTGTGTTGGTAGAAACTTCTACCGGTTAACATTCTTCCAGGCTGGGTCTCTGGTTCTCTACACACTTTTCTGGGGGAGTCGAAAATACAGATGGTAATCAGGAATAAAATATTGAACATCCTGAGTGAACCTTGAATGTGGTAGAACTATAGGTACATTAACTGATTGTATACGAACAGTAATTTCATTAATAATTAACGTACTACATAATAAAACTACAACGCCGGAAGCAGTTTAAACCAACCCCTTGGGATAACATAAGCAAGATTTGTAAGAAAGATTATACATTTTCTAGGACTGAGTGGCAGTTTGAAAAAAAAAAATAGCAATAGTTTGTATTAAAATTGCGTTTTGTTTTGCATCGAATAAACGTTAAAAACATTATGAACACTTTCCTCGTGAAAATAAATGTACATTAAATAATTACTGTATACTTAGATTTAATCACTTAGTGTGATGTAGAGAAAAAAGTTTTGGGTTTCAATTGTTTATGTACTTGAAAATTTCTTATAGTTGAAATAAATATATTTTACGTGCATGAGTGACAATTTGTATGCATTGTGTAAACTCCGTTTATATTCCTTACGTTGACACGTCATTAAATTTTTGATTGATTAAAAATCACTGATATAAGTTAATGGCGATGTTTTAGTGTTCGATTTATACCAAATATAATAGTTAGTCTGATATGTAAATTGCTGGCAGTGTTATTTAAAATATTGTGAACCACTAATTTTTTTATATTTCATGTGTTTTTTCTATACACAGAATTATTGTTCGTGTATTTTTGATTTTCTGAACGACTATTGGATGCAGGAGACTCTTGTCTTAATCCTTGTACGAGATGTGTTCGCCGAAATATCTACGTAATAATATTAACAATAGTTTCAAAAATTAATGTCGGAGTGATTATTAAAAATTATTTTATCCAAGCCGAAGACATAATTGCTTTCTTTTGCATAAAATTGTCAATATTTTATTTTTGAGGAAAGTCAATAACGTAACCAAAAAATAATTTACAATTTTGTTCTTAGCAAAAGTCGCGTAATAAATATTGTGGTTTAAATTTATTGTAGTACAAAGTAAACTAATGATTTTCAAAAATAAAATTATTTGTTTACATAAATGTGTTTTATTTAAGAAGTTAATTTCCCATCAGATACTTTAAAAAATTTGTGATTAAAGCAGCAATTCGAATTATGCATATTTCCATTTAAATAACAGTTATATATTCGTAAGGTATTTGTTTACTAAATTGTATTTCAAACCAAAATTATCTTTATTAATATTTTTCGAGTATGATTAAACTATGTAACAAAATTGTTTAATTAAATTGCAAAATTTCAAACTTACATAATCGGTTTTATAAAATTGCATTGCGATATGTAGCTATCTCTAACGTGATTGTTGTAAATACCGAGTATTGTAAAATTACATGCCTTTAGAAAATATTAGCATCAAAAAATGTTTTGCGTCAATTAAAGTATGAAACGTTTTATTGAGCAGCATGTATTAAATACTGTTCATGTTTCATGACATATTTAACTGCATAACCAAATCACAAATTTTTTGTATTTATCACAAGGATGTACTTAAGAATTATTATGACTTCGTGTTTTATTATGTCACTTTCTTAACAATCCATAAGTTCACTTTATTCGTACGTTAAGTATTTAGCGTGAACGATATATTCATTTAACATACACGATAAAACAACTCCATCTTTGTCTATTTACACTGAACTATGGATCTTTCCCGCTCGCGCCTGTGGCACGGAGCCAAGCTCAGCCGATCCTCACCTGCGCTCCGCTGGCAGCAGTTCATTTGCTGTGCATGCAGCCAACTGTATATTAACTTAAAAATAAATCACGATAGGCCTACAACCGGTTCAAATGTATTCAAGGTAATTTTTTCTTGGCTGTGTAAGCAATGTATCCCCTAAGGTACATGCATAATGTGGAAAACCCTTCTTTATTAAGGATAGATTTTTTTTATATGTTTATCCTACCCTGTAACTATTATTCCGTATTTTACTTTTTCTCATTAGAAACAAATGTGGTCAGTACGGGAAGTCTCAAAGACCTACCGCTTGCTAACAAATATAACATTTTATCAAAACACGTTTTCATTAGGCTGTTTGTTCTAGCATTTTAGGGATGTTTGGTAAATGTGATAGGTTGGAACCTTAAGTATGATTTTAAGAAAGGAATAATCTGCATGTGTGCAAATCTTCCGCTTGTTTAATTATGTTCCCTAACTTGCATATTTAGACAATGTACTTTAAAGGTAAAAAGCTCAATGTTATTTACGCTACTTTTTGCAATGAGTTGCTTTGGTACTGGTAAGGCGACTATTTAATGATAGTGCTAATGAAAACATCTTCGTTCTTCGGCAATGTTTGGGTTTGCTCTAGAAATGATGTCCAAAAACGCAGCCCCTTGTCGAAACCATCGCTACTTGAGGCCTTCGCCTTACTCGTCCAATAGCCCGCAGTAGAGTCTACCTTGCCTCATCTTAATTGGTAAAGTGATGTTTTGAAAGTTTTTCTCGTCGTTAGGCGAGTCTAGGCCTGTGAATTCCGAGACTATGACCTATCCTTCACACCGTGGTGCTTCCTACGTACTTTTCACATTTTGCGTTGCGACGCTTTTCTGTTGTTGGTATGCTCGTTCGTGACCCGCGTTTGGTTATAATAAGAGGTGTCGCTGCTCTGTCTCTTACGTGATTAATGCTGGATGATTGGGTTCGTATTAAGTAATAATGTAGTATGCCCGGCTAGCTTTAATTGAAATAAAATAACAAAGAAGTTTCTTTTTAAATCGGCCTAAGGGACTCA